>CAXIWF010001852.1:0-28910 GCA_964036045.1 Eutreptiella sp. 'Long Island Sound 2002' | reverse complement strand
CACCCACGACCATCACTGCTGCTTCTTCCCCAGCTAGTGTGCATCCCTGCCCACGATCCCCGCACTCTGACAGTCCTTATGGCAGCAGCGGTAAAGGCAGTTATACTCAGAGCCTCAGTAGCCCCGCCCACCAAGTAGTAGGGGCAGGAGTTGCCAGTAGTAGTAGAAGCAGTAGTGATGGTACCGCTTCCTTGCAGTACTCTCCGGATAGCTTTATCACCCCTGATTGCAAGAGTCAGCACCGCCGCAGTGTGTCCCAACAGCACACAGTCTCCACTGAGATGACCGGCGACCACCACGATCATCACGGCCACTTAGAAAATAAAAGCAACACTGAATTGATGCACCATTCCCACTCACAGCAGCAACAGGGGGATAACGCAAGTAGTAGTCACAGCATTGGAAGCAAAAGCGCCGTGGAAACTTCCACAGAAGCATATTTTGCTGCATGCAACCCTATGGACAACATGCTCCTTACATAGGCCCCCCTACATTCTATGCGTATTGCTTAAGTTCACAGGATGACGTGGCTGGCGATTGTACAATGTGTAAATATACATTTTGCGTCCCTTAAGATATGTAAGAGCTACTCAACTGGGCTTGAATAATCCATGTTATAGACTGACTCGTTCTTCCACAAATCATCTACCGGGTTATCTTTATACTGTAGTTGTAGAATCATTCTGGATCGAAACAGGATCCCAGCAGGGCACAGGGAATCCCCACCGCAATTTCGTCTCCCCCACCGCAAGCAGGCAGTAAAAAACTGGGAATTATTGCAACTCTTGCAGTAAGGAATTATTCATTGCAACTCTTGTTTAAAATTTATCAATACTCTTGTTTAAAATTTAGAGTCTAATAGAAAAGATCTTTGCAAGAGCTCAGCTTGGGATTGCGCGTGAAGTTGGACGGCGATTTCACTTCGGGTAGCTTCCATTTTGACAGATCTGTGGTCATCTGCTATTCCTGTTCCATGTACCTAGTTGGATTGTACCCCCTTTAATAATGGGAGATGTACCTTTTTTATTTCAGAAGCTGTTTAAAGATGCCAATAAGATCAGTGGCGCAGACCGGGACCCTTCAGTTCA
Organism: Eutreptiella sp. 'Long Island Sound 2002'; assembly: GCA_964036045.1. Classification (NCBI taxonomy): domain Eukaryota; phylum Euglenozoa; class Euglenophyceae; order Eutreptiales; family Eutreptiaceae; genus Eutreptiella; species Eutreptiella sp. 'Long Island Sound 2002'. The sequence goes on along the minus strand of CAXIWF010001852.1, from coordinate 27,822 downwards.
CCAGGCCGACACTTCTGTCTTTGACCAGCCATACTCAACGGGAGGAGATAACAGTGAGGCTGGACGAGACCCACGCGTAAAAGTCTCAGATCGGGAGATTGAGCGACTCCGAAGTATCACAAGGAGAATAACTCTCAATGTTCCTGAAAATAGGCACTCTATCTTAGGAACATATTCGGCAAAAGAAAAAACCGAACTTCAGGCACAGCGAGCGAAAGTAAGTGATACCGTCCTTAATATCGGACCAGGAACAGAATGGGAAAGAGAAGTATCGCAAGTTATGATGAACCATGATACGGACGAAGACCAGTCCGAGCACGAGTCAGATAATGATAAATTTCTTCCATCAGACCAAAAAAGGAAAATGTCATCATCAGTGAGACCTGCAGCAGCCTCGACAGGTACATTGGGTACGCGGGAGAGTAGTGCAGTGACTCATCGGATGCTCCCCCAAGAGCGAATCAGTTTCGATGTAGCCCCATTCCACTGCTTCGATCCGGACTTTGTGGACATTGATTGCACGCAAGACCCACTAGATGTGTTGATTCCAAATGGTAAATCAGTGCGCTCATACTCCACTATGATTATGCATGCTGATACTGATGCGGATGCTGGTGATACCAGTGGTGTGCTGCGGCAGAAAGATGAGCAGGACAGGTATTCCGTAGTTTTTGGTGCACAAATGTCGTCTAAAGTTGGGAATGGACAGAGCCGGTTTGTATTATCAGAACCTCTGGCTACGTTTGATGGGTCAGGGCCTCGCTCTCTGCCCACAACTGGACCTCCAGTTTTCACTTCTCCTGCAGCAGATACATCAGTTACCCACTCGCTGGCTGCAGTTGCATCCGGGGTGGGCTCAGGAGCTGTGATGACAGGCGGGACATTCGATGGAGGTGGGGAGTTATCGCGAAATGCGTATCTTGAGAAGGAAAGGCAACGCAAGCTTGAGAAGGCCCAACGAATCCGTGGGATCGACATTGGTCTTAATGCAGAGGCATCCATACTGGAATCTGCGGCGAGACGGACCACAGATATCTTGCCTCAAAACCGCTCCCGTGGCAACAGGTCTCTCATCGCGGCCCTCAACCACAGTCCCGTCTCCACATCCCACCTCCATGCAAAGCCAGATTTGTATGAAGTAGAGCTTAAATACTTCCACCGGCCGCGCATGATTCGAGAGCGTGATCGTCCGTGGACAATTAGTCTGAAGACTGTCTCCAAGAAGCAGACGCTCAATGCAGTAACCAGAGTCGCCAAAGCCGAGACTGAAAAACGCAATCTATCACTGGCGAACAATTCCGCTAATTTTATACTGCTTGAGTATATCGAGGAGTTTCCACCCGTGATGTTGAACTACGGTATGGCATCGGCTATATTTAACTACTACCGCGCCCCAAGACAGAACGAGGAGGAAGAGCAGGAGGAGGAGGAAGAAAGAGAGGCAGAGGCAGGGGCAGAGGCAGGGGCAGAGGGAGGGGGCAGGAGGAACATTGCAGACAAGCAGCGGCAGCGCAGCCGGGAGGAGGCAGATCGAGTCATACAGAGCGTGCTGGACTCAGCTACGCGCTGCCGCCTGCCCCGACACGTGCTCCTTCTGCTGCAGAGGCGCAACCAGAAGCTTGCTTACGACCACGACGTGACCGTGCCTCGACTGAAAGAAGGCGAGACTAAGGTTCTGAGCGACGATGACGAATCCCCCTTTCTCGGCAGGCTTGCCGAAGGTGAGATCCAGCAGAGCTTCAATAACAACTTGTTCCGCGCCCCAATATTCAAGCACAGCGCGCACCCCACTGATTTCTTGTTGATCCGCACCAAGCTCTCGGCCCAGTCGATGCACTACGCCATGAGAGAGATACCACAAGTGTTCCTGGCGGGTCAGATTGAACCGCAGCGCACAGTGCCGCGCCCCGTGGCGGGCATCACGCAGCTACAGGAGCGGTTCTACTTACTCGCCACAGCGCGCTATCTGCAAGCCAAGCCAGATGGCGCAGACTTCTCCGACCTGCAGCGTTCGCTCCTCAAGTACTGTCTGAAGGAGAGTGTTGCCCCTCACAAGGTGCAGCACCGCACGCTTCTACGGAAGGTCATCAAGCAAGTCGCTGAGGAGATCAAGGACCCAGTAGCAGGTGTCAAGTGGTACACAAAGGACTTCCAGAGCAAAGCGGGCACCCTGAGCGAGATGGAGATCCGCGATATGGAGCAGCGTATCTCTCCCGAGGAGCTGGCCAAGGCATTCACTCCAGAGGATGTCTGCCTGCAGGAAAGCACTAATGCGGCGGAGTACAGACTGTTTCAGCAGCACGTGACTGATGTAGAGCTGCCCAAGGTTGAGGCTTGGTTGTCGCACATGCACCGCGTTAAGCAGGCGCAGATGAGTAGAGCAGAGAAGCTCAACCGCCTGGTGACAGAGCTGCAGAAGCGCATCGCCCGAGTCAGTAGCAGTGGTAGCAGCAGAAGTAGCAATAGCAGAAGCAGTGTTGGCGAGGTTACATCAATCGTCCTCACTAGCAACGACGTACCTGCAGTACAAAACTTAATAACCTCATTGGAAAGCACGGTGAAGGTTCTGGTGCAGCGCATCCGGCGTCTCGATGTGAACCTGAGCATAGGCCGCCTCGTGTTCGACCGCCTGGTGGGGGCGCCTTGGAACACGTCTGCTGCCTTCGTGCGCAGCTACCTCGAACGCGACGGCCTCGGACGCATGGAGCTCCGGGGCATCGGAGACCCGAGTGGTCGAGGAGAAGGCTTTGCATTCGTCCGCATTGTCCGACTGCCTAGCTTGCTAACTCTGGGTGCAGCAGGGGCTGGCGGTGACGGCGACCCCAGTGGTGGAATTCCCGGCAGCACCGCAGCTCTTCAAAGGAAGCGTCAGCTGTGGGACACGGACAGTGATCTGCGTAAGCTGACGAAGGAGGATGCGGTGCGGCTGCTGGTGGCAGCAGGTGTACGCGAACAGGAGGCACGCGCTCTGCGGCGTTGGGACCGCATCCACATGATCCGTGAGATGTCGACCAAGCTGGAGAAGTCTGGGTTGGCAAAAGATTTGCACAAATATGCACGCAGCAGCACGGTAGCGGGTGGTGGGGGTGCAGCTGGAGAAGATGGGACCCCAATGCTCACTGCGGAAGAGTTTAGAACTATTGCACAGGATATTTGGAACCGCCAGAGAGCTGCACTATCTTCAACAGTGCCTCCTCCTACCTCCAAAGCACACACACATGCACATGCCTCCGCAGGTAATGGAAATGCTTCGACTGGTGGTGCTGGTGACCACGACGGTAACGGCAATAGTAATGACAATGGCAATGGTAATAATAGTGACAGCGACAGCGACAGCGACTTCGCGCAGGATATCGAGCGGTCTCTCGCTGCGCGTGCAGCTGCGGCCGCCTCCGTGGAGCAGCGGGAGCGTGCCCGCCTTGAAGCTAAGCGCCACCGCGAGGAGGAGGAGCAGCGGGAGCTCCAAGCCATGCGCTCGCTGCTCGCTGGAGCAGGGTCTGGAGCAGGGTCTGGAGCAGGGGCAGGGTCTGGAAATAACGCCGCCTCGACCGTGTTGCAGAAGAAGCGTCGCGTGCAGATCGGTATTGATGGTTTGTCCGGACCCGCCACTGCCGGCGCCGTGACTCTCCCCGCGTTTCAACCTTCATCCTCTGCTTCGCCTTCGTCTTCATCTGCTTCCTCTGCAGCTATTGGTTCCACAGAACAGCCCGGCCGCACTGGCCCCGCTGACCTGGCGCCAGACTGGGTGCGGCCGCAGCGCGTGGTGAAGCGCATCACCCAGGTGATCACGGCGGATGGCAGCGAGAGTGTGCGCATCGAGTTCCTCTTCGCCAATTCAGAAGTAGAGCGCACCGAGCGAGCCTGTGCCAGGCAGAAGAAGGCTAGAGAGCAGCGCAGGGCTGCTAGCGCAGTCGGCGAATCCTTCACAGGCACTACCGCCAGCAGCCGCAGTGGTGATAGTGGTGGTGTTGGTGATGGGGATGGTGATGGGGGAGGGTCATCCGCCGCGGCCTCAGGAAAGCTAAATATCCAGCTGAGCAAGCTTAAGAAGAAGGTGGACGAGTCCCACCAGCAGCAGCGAGCCGAACGCGCCGAAGCAGAGGCGCAGCGCAACGCTGACCTGTACGCCCCGCGACACGGCGGCGGCACCACCAAGAGCAGCAAGCGCAATGTAGCGGCGCTACTGAGCAACCGAGTGCCCCGAGTCACCTTCGCTGTGCGGCTGGAGAAGGCGCTGATGGAGCTGTGGAACTCCAAGCACGCGCATATCTTCCACCACCCAGTAGACTTCCAGGTGGCTCAAAACTACTACAGCATGATCTCCAAGCCGATATGTCTCTCTCAGATCCGCGAGAAGATCGTGTCGTATGAGTATGAGACGGCGCAGGCTATGTTGGAGGATGTCGCGCTGATGGTACACAATGCAGAGACTTATAATGGGCGCGAGCACATCATTGCAGAGCGCGCGCGAAAGCTACTGAAGCGCCTGGAGGACAACTTGGGGCACGATCGGAAGCACCTGGGCGAAGATAAGGACCCTATCCGCAAGATGGAGGAGGCCATCCAGCGCAAAAAGGTGTATCTGCAGAAGACACTGGGCTCTGGATGATGCCATTGATGCTCTCTCTACCTTGCTCTGTTGGGGTTCTCTGTCATACTCTGGCTTTGAAGAGGTGAATGTTGGGGGGGGGGGGGGGTTAGGTATTAATCGCGCGCTATTACTGATTGAAATAGTAAGCCTATCATCATGTACCGTGCTAATAAGTGTAAGTGTAATAATAATAACCGCACTAAATTATGGTTAAGCCGTTGCGCACCAGAAGCTATTATTGCGCACTTGAAATTATCAATCGATTGCCTAAAAGTCGTTGGAAATGGATTACAATGTTACTGAAGTAATTTTCCCTACGGAGCGATCATGCGCAAACTATAACGTCAAGTACTGAAAGTTATGGCAACTGCAATGGCTTCTACTGCTTTAGGGGCATTACAGTGTTCTACATTCAATACTACGGCTTATTTTTCCCATGAGTGAAGGCACAACACTGCTGGAGATCCTGTTGAGATCTGTCAGCAGCTCTAATGACAGCTGCCTCAGATAGGGCAGGCCACTCTAGCGCAGAGCTCCAGCATGTGATTGCCCACCTGCCGCGGGGCACAAGCTCTGAAATGAAGAAAGTAGCTGAAATCCAATCTACTCTCAGCACCTCTCTTTCTTTCTCTCTAAACACGCCCACGCCACGAAGGCAGACACCCACTAATGCAACTGTAGGGGGCTGGAGCTGTCCGCCTGAGTGCATTACTTCCGCTGCAGCAGCAGTAGTCTGCGCAGCTAGAAAGAGCACTCGTCGCCCTGATCAAGCGCTAAGACTCTTTGTTGGTTAGCACAAATAGTCCCATGATCCCTATTTACAAGCGCGAAGTGCATCATAGTGGCAAGTGTGTGAGGACAAACATTGCTCCATATGATAACAGCTATAAGTATAAGTATAAGTATAAGTTCGAGATATTATTGTAGCTTGTGCCCGGTCACACACGACGATACTAAAGTATTATAGTAAGCTATAACTATCAGAGTTCCAGTATATATGTTGGAACATAACAGTGGACGCGCAGTGCCCTCACCCAGAGAGAAGCGGACAGAGGCATATACAGCTACGACTACTTATTTACCTATTAGAACGTATTTAAGCACGGGGTAGTCGTTGAGTATGATTGTAACCATGCCTAGATACCGCAACGTGCCCTTGGCGCGGCCTAAGATGTCCTCTCGCTGCAGCCACAGCTGCCCAGGGGCGTAGAGTCCCCGGTCATCAACACGATTGTTATCTCCTTTTGTGAGAACCTCAGTCTGCAAACACAGTCAATAAGGATAGAGGAGGGAGTATAGGTAACAGTGGGGACACGGCAGATGCAAACGAATCAAGACATGGGTATTTTAAGTGCACTTTTGGTGATCATCTGCGTACCGTTCCGTCAGCTTTCTCGTGCACTTTCATGACTCGGTGAACGATTGGGATGTCTCGGTCTTTAATCTTGAATACAACTATTTCGCCGGCACGGATTGGGTCATCTTGGTTTGTTAAGAACAAAATATCCCCCCTCTGAAACGCAGGCTCCATTGACCCACTACATATATAGGGAGTAATTGAAAAATACCCAACGATTAGATAGAACATAGCAGATATTGAGCATAATTCGAACTGTGATCAACATGTATACGCAGTCCCACCTCAATACAACAACAACGGGTGATTCTGATTTAGTCACTACCATCAAGCCTTTCCAAATCATTAATGCTGAAAAGACAATCATTGCTAGATTTAAAGCCTGGAAAGTGAGGTTTCTCTTATTTTTCCAGAGCTTCTTAAGCTCTAAAACCTGAGACTTTACGACGTCCATGATGCAATCGTGGTAATAGTATCACTAGAAGGTAGGCAGCAGGGGAACGAAGCTCTTAATATGGAGAGGTTGACTAATAATCCCTCACAGATATCAAGATATTGTCGTTGCCTGAGAACTCGTACCATAATTAACTTACCGGTAAAACCAGTGGTTTCTGCGGGGTAAATTTTACTGCCCAAAGGAAGTTCCCAGAGTGCGAACCAACCCCAGCCGCGACGCACGCACTCACGGATTCACCGAAAATAATATGTCTTTTATATATTTTTTACATATAAACCATATGTGGTTTTTATATTATAAACCATGGAAATGTAACTGCTCCTTTTTCGAGAAAGATCTTGCTTTGCAGAGAACCTGCAATAATAATACTCGTCGTATAGGAGGAAAATTCAAGTTATATTTAACTGACTACAAATCAATCAAATATACTATTTATCCTGTCTGACTTTCTATATTCTTTATTCACTGGGAGTACGTGTGAGCGCTATGGCTGCTCCGGACAATATAGTTCAACAAGGATACTTACAACTCCTTTCCCAAGGACGTGTTCAAAAAGTATTCGCCGTTTTGGATGGTAAAGAATTGACGTGCTATTCTGAAGACCCCATGCTAGTTTCATCCGCTCGGGCTAATCCTGTTGTGCTTTACGATATTCGTAGCTTTCATATCGATGAAAATGCTCAATCAAAGCGGCCGAAAACTTTCGGGGTAGTTGGATCCGATGGCAGTTATATTGAATTGTCATGTCCCACGAACTCTTTGAAAATGCAATGGTTAAAGCAATTCTCCCAGACTCAATCCAAAGCGTCTTCCCAACCCCCGCCTTCTGCTGCAGTCATGCCACAGGCTAACCAAATCCTTTACCAGCAGCAGCCACAACAACTTCCCCAGCAGCTCACAGCAGCCAGTGGCCGGACTATTACTCCTCCACCTCGTCAGTCCTATTTGTCACGAGCTAACTTGATTCTCACTCCTACAGTATCAACACATCAATCTTCTAATACTAGTTCGACTCTTGTTCCACCGCGTAACCGCACTGTCGAGACCACAACGGCCGTCCAACTGGCAACACCTACGCACCGTCCGCAAGGCCCTCAAATAGGTATTGCATTGCTCACGGTGTGTGTGCATTTCTGTCTTTACTTCCGCGATAAACTCTGTGAAATAACTACCTTATTGAAGCTCATTTCACACCTAAGCTAAAATTTCACACACTATGATAAATCATGACATTGTAGACTAATAATTCCACCAAAACCAATTTGAATTGAATGTTTGAACTCTTCTGTAAATGAACAGATCCTGACCCTGTCCACCGCATGCAGGGTCCACCCAGACAAATACCTCGCGCACAGCTGCCGCAGTGGATTCCTGGTAGCTATGGCAACAAGGCGCACAGCAGTAGAGCTGTTTCCCCACCGAAACAGCAGCAGCCACAACAGCAGCAACAACAACAACACCAACAACAACAGCTGCTGCAGCAGCACCTGCATCAGAATCAGTACGAGCAGTATAATGGATATAACAATAATAATTACTATGCTCAGAATCCCCAGCAGCACCAGCAGCACCAGCAGCACCAGCAACAGCAGTTCAATCAAGTCCAGCATTCTCAGTTTTCAAATCACCAACCGCCGAGCCAGCAGCAACAGCCACCACCCCCACCACCCCAGCAGCAGTCCGTGTCGTCCAAGCCGGTGGATCAGATGACTGTGTCGGAGCTACGGAAGGTGCTGCAAACCATGCCCACAGCAGTGCGCAAGTCATTGCTGAGCTCCCCGCAGCCATCCGCCAACGCTAACGGCCGTCTGTCGGCAGCGTCCAGCAGAGCAACCAGCAGAGACAGAGATTATGTTGATGGCAGCATCAGACGCACGGCTTCATCCCGTAGTCCTGATCGTGACCGCCGTGGTAGTAGGTCTCATAGAAGCCCCATGGGCGACCGGTTGAGTCAGACCGCGGACCCTGCCGCCCTTTCGGCTGCTTTGTACCGCGCTCCTGTGGCGCGCTCGACCAGCCGGGGGAATATCAGCCTGCCAGAGGGCCGTGCGGAGTTAGCTGGGCGAGAGAGCAGGTCACGCGAAAGGGAGCGCATGGAAAGGCATGGACAAGGGGATGAGATGGAATACCATCGCAGTCAGCAGCGGCAGCCTGTCGCCTCCTCACCCCGTGCTCAGCCGCGCTCTATAGCTCGAGGCAGTGCGGATGGGGGGTGGGACAACGCTGACGAGGGTTGGTCTTCGGACAATCGGGAGCTCGGGCGGTCGAGATCGTTAGATCCTTCTCGACTGGTGCAGGAATCAACAATGCCTAGTAGCGGTGTTTCTCGTGGACATTTAGCACCCACGAGCAGCAGCAGCCGCCGCGCCCGTAGTGCAGGTGTTGGCTATGACTGGGAGCGCGGACGACGCCGGCCATCTGGATCACATGCTGCAGATGGAGATTATGCCAGCGATGACTCCGTGGGTCTTGTTGATGATGGCTGTGGCGGTAGCAATGAGGGTGAGGATGGGGATGGATACGGAGGAGTGAAAGGTGATAGTGGAGGTGATGCCTCTACCGAACGGTTTGATTACAGCGGCGCATACGGCAGCGCCTTTGACTCAGCTGGGGGAGATGCAAGAGATGCTGCCTACGTTGGTGGCGGGCGCAGGGAGGGCCACTATCGCAGGGATGGTGATGACTCTCACCGGGGCAGTGATAGGAGTGGTAGTCCTCCAGACAGGGTTAGGACCGAGTCTGAGCGAGTAGAGGCTGAAGACGGCTTCGACACCGAGCTGCCTTCGAGTGTGGCACCTCGCCCCTCCTCAGGCAGACACGCACACAGTTCTCGCCCTCGGCCGCCTCCCAAAGTGGGCGGCGGAGGTGGTGGTGGCTATACTTCCACCGATCTTAGTGAAGATTGGCCTGACACCCACCGTGACACCCGCCGCGCAAAGCAGGGACTGGAGCCGCTCGACCCGGAGTCTGATTACGGGGAAAGGGATGCTGCTCAGTTTGATATAAGAGATAGCAGGGCTGGGGGCAGAGGCCGCGACGGCGAGCTTAGAGAGAGAGAGCGAGGCCGAGGTAGGGCGCATGAGCAGTGGGCATATGGGGAATATCGAGGTGAGAGTGAACCTTCCGACTACAATGTTGGCCGCAGCAGCTCACAGCATCGCAAGCCTGGTCTTCCTAACGAGGCCAGAATACGTGGAGGTGGTAGGCGTGGACTCTCTCCTAACCGCGTGCCGTCGTCTGCTCGGCATCAGCAAGAGCAAGAGCGGGGGCGGGATGGTCGTGTGTCCACCCCTGAAGAGCGGCGCCGCCTGTTGGAATGGTCGCGGCGCAATGCTGTTGACAAGAAGCATCGCTCGGATTTCTCACAGTCCCCCATACAACGCATGAACTCAGTCGGCAGCAGTACCCGTTCCAATAGCCAGCACCACCAGCAACAGCGAGGGAGAGGTGTTACTACTGCCGACAAGAGTGCTGATAAAACTACCACCCCTATTCAGCTACAGTATCGGTCATTCGGTAGCTCTGTAGAGAAGGAGACTCCCCTGGACAGCAGTGGCGGGGCGGATGCAGATCACGACGGGGAGTTCTGGTCTTCTTCGTCGCCTGAAAAGAAGACCCAACACCGTCACGAGCCACATCAGCAGCGGGGGCAGCAGCAGCGGGGGCGGAACAGAGAGAGGGACCATGACTCCCGGTCCGCGCGCCACCCTCATACCAACGCTCGATCAGCAGGGGCCCGCTCAACAAACGAAGAAGAAGAAGAAGATAGTACATCTCAAAACGAAATGATGGACCAACTGGCGGAGAGGAGAGCGCGCTCCTTCTCCAAAGAGAGGTTGCTGTCTTCTCGTGAGACTGACCCGGATAATAGCGACTACGATAGGAGTGGGGGACAGGTGGCTTCGAGCAGCAGTGCGAGGAGAACGAGAAGGAGTAAAGGAGACGATGAAAGATATTCCAGCAGTCCCGACGGACGGCGCGCAGCTCGTAGTACCAGTCCAGATGTGGAGGCAAAGGGAGCTCGCTACGATTACAACGGGCGCCTCGTGTCTCCATCCGGAGAACGCATACCCGCGCCAGCCAAGCCTTCTGCTGGCGGTGGCTTCGCGCAGTTCTTAAGCCGCAGCCGATCGCGAGAGCATGGTATTGATTCCAGTGGTGGACGGAGGGGTACCTCGTCACCTTCACCTCCAGCTGCACGACGTGGTGGACAGCGAGACCGGGCAGGCAGGGCAGGGCATGCAGGGCTAGTGGATCAAAGTACCTCCCCTGGGGCACCTCTCTCTGGCTCTGCACGTCGCATCATCAGTGCCCGTGACAGTGCTGACAGGGGCAGAGGGGACGGTGGAGCTGGAGGTGGAGCTGCTCTGGGTCGCGAGAGATTGGACTCCGAGTTTGTGCGGGCCAATCAGCAAGTTCTGGCTTCTTACCGTGGGAACCGGAGGGACTCTTCCCCTAAGCAGCAGCAGCAGCAGCGGGTGGGCATACCTGGCATTGGTGGTGATGATATTTCCCCTATCGCCGCAGGTAGCCCACGAGCCAGGAGCTACAGCGGTCAGAGCGGCGGAATCGGGGCAGAAGGTGGTGTTGGCAGCGACGGTGACGTGGGCGGGGGTGTTGGCGGCATGGGGGGCATGACTAATGTAGCTGAGTGGAAGCGTCTGACGGCATGGCTGCACCGTATTGGCATGCAGCGCTACGTCGAACTGTTGGGGGAGCGGGGCATCACCAAGCTGAGCCTGTTGGAGCTGATGCAGCCCCATGATATGCTACAGGTCGGTATCGATGTCACGGATGTGCCCGTCATCGTCACGAAGGTGGCCGAGCTAACGAAGCGAACACGGTCTTTCTCTGAGCAAGCATTGTTATCCAATCTAGACAGCTCTGATGGCGGTATAGGCGGCGGTAGTGGTGGCGGCGATGACAGCGGAAGTGGGAAAGGTGCCGATGGAGAGAGTCGATATGCTACGCCCCAATTCCCAGAGAGACGACATTCTTCGGCTTCAGAGCGTGCAGATCACACCAACACCAATACCGCTGCTAATGCTGCTGCCATCACCCCGCAAGACATGCGCGCGGCTGCAATTGCAAGGTTTCAAATGCAAAAGAAACAAGCTGCGGCCACTGCAGCTGCAGCCAATATACAGCGCTATAATGCTGCTGCTACAGCTACGGCTGCGACTGCTAGCACAGGCACTGGACCAAGTATTGGGCCTAGATCGTCGCCTCATACCAGCAGCAACGCACCAGCGACCTCCTCTGCTACAGTTCCGGCCTCTTCTGCCTCTGCGCCCAAGGCTGTGACAATGCCAGCGCGCCGGATGTTCAACAACGTGCGAGAGATCCGGTCGGAGCTGCTGGGCTGCTTTGATAGCGGCAACGGCGACGACTTCTTCCACGCCTGGCGTCAGGCCGCCCTCTACATGCCCGCGGAGACCGTGAAGCTCAACCCCGAGCGTCCCGCCGTCTACAACGCGCACCAGGTGATCGAGTTCCATCTCCACCTGCATTTCGCCGTCTACCCCGTCACGCACGACCTCGACAAGGAGCACGTCAAGCGAGGTCGTGACGCTTTGCGTCTCTATCTCGAGAGCATCATCGTCACCTCTGAGCTGGGGTCTCTAGTGGAGTACATCAACCCTTACGCTGCCGGCGCCTTGACTCCCGGAGGCCCTTCCTTTGGCAGCCCTAAGGACCGTCTGGCCGGTGCGATGGACCGGCTCCTCGCACCACACTCGCCCTCGAAGGTTTCAGCGGCAGAGGCCTCTTCCGCGCAGCGTGCTTCGATGCTCTCGCCCTCGGCCTCTATGCACTCCACTCCTGCCCATGATGTCCATGGTGCTCATGGTGTTTCCAATGCCACGGGCGCCGCATCGACGTTCACGCGCTCTCGAGAGTACGCCACATATGCAGGGATGGTGATGGTTCCCGACCCACAGGAGAATGTGGCCTTTAGTAACCTGTACCGCCCAGAGTGGATGCAGGCGCTGCGTTTACGGCTCGAGCAGTTCCTAGACGTGACAGGCATATCCTCTAATGCCACCACATCTACTGCCGTCGCTGGTGCTGGTGCTGCTGCTAGTTCTTTAGTTGGGAAGGCATCGTCGCAGATGATGGATACGACTGCGGGAGCTGGTACCGCCAATACCGCTACTCCCAAGCCGAACATGCTCCGTGCTAATGTTGCAGTGGATGGTGGCACTGCGGCGGCAGCGGCGGCGGCGTTGGTGGTAGCTGCAGCAGTTGAGTCGAACGAACGTTTGACCCTGCCAAGTGATACCGACGCTGAGAAGCCCAAAGCCAGGGAGGAAAAAGATGCGCCCCGACAGGCTTCTCCACCTCAACCTCAATCTCCAGCAGCAGCTCCAGCAGCACCTCCAGCAGCACCTCCAGCAGCACCTCCAGCAGCACCTCCAGTCCCTATTCGCACAGGAGAACAAGAGCCCCGCCAGGTAGAGCCTCACCGGGTAAACGAAAGCACTTTGCTCCTGCATGACGATCCTGCTCCAACTCCGGCCACCCCACCTGGAATGGTTAGAGCCCACGGGGCAACTCCTAACGCATCCACCGCCGCAGAAGTTGATGCGCCTGTTGATGCTGGAGGTGTCGGCGATATCAGTGGCCCTGCGACTGGTGGAAGCAAAGCTACCAGTCCAGCAGTAGCTGCTGTTGCAACAGATGTGAATGGTATAGGAGGAGGAGCAGGCACGGATGTGGAGGATGATGCACAAGATGCGCGGGACCTGCAGGAAACACAGAACCTCAGCACCCGCTCCAAGGAGTCTTCCATCAGCCAGCTCACGGACGACGACATGCATGACTCTGCGCCGCGCCTTGACGCCAAGGCAGGGACTGGTGCCAATCACGCTCCCCGTACCCGTACCGCCAGTGGAGCTGCTGGTGCTGCTACTGGAGCTGGAATTGCTCCTTCTAGTGGTGGTGGTGGTGGTGGTGGACCGGGCAATGGTAGTAATACAGGCAGCAGGCGCACTAGCCCTGGCCCCGCGATAAGGATCACGAAGCCTTCTTTTGCACAATCGGCAGGGCTCAAGCCCACAGTCGGCGCGGATGGCCCTCCTGCGCTTTCTGAATCACTACCGACGCATCAAGCCCAGCCTCCGTCAGAATCACAGCCACAGCAGCAGTCAGAGCAGCACAAGCTATCCCGCAAAGGAAGGTCCAAGTCACCAAAACCCATGAAAGGTGTTCTGAATAGTCCATTTTACCCCAAGACTGAGAGCCCCTTTGGGGTGAGCCCGTCGTCCTCTTCTTCGTCTAAACCGCGCTCTGGGTCGAACTCCAAGCCTAAGCCCTTCGCTGCCGGCCAGCGCTCCGCCATGCAGTCCCAAGTAGACGTATACAACAAGCTGCTCAAGTCTAACCTCATAAACAGGAGTCCACAGACTCCACAGCAGGCGCAGCCGTCATCATCACCGCAGCAACTGCAGCAACGGCAGCAAGTGCAGCAACACGAAGAGCAGCGCCAGCTGCAGCACCAAGGTGATTCATATGATGAGGGAGCAGGGGTTATTGGGTTAGCTCCTGGTGCTAATTCAACACCCCCTCCTCGCCCCCCTCCTCCCATCCAGCCACATAACCCACAGCAGGTACGCCCAGAGCAATCCACCACTGCCATTGAAGTAGCGCCTAGAGCAGGATTAACAGCGCCGCCGCCGCCGCCCCCACCCCCTCTTCCCGCGTCGTCTGCGAGTCAGCACCAGCCAGCTGTTCACACCCCTGACACCGCGCCGCGCATAGCCCCCGCTTCCACAGCGAAGTCTCCCTTCATCCAGCCGCTGGTGCCGTCTGGCCTGTCGTTAGTTGGCTCCCCCGCAACGGACTCGCCCATGAACGACTGGCACTGGGCTCCCTCCACGCCCTCTGCATCCACCCCTGTTATATCGACGCCTGCAACCTCTATGCCTGCCGCATCCACGCCTGTGGCTGTAAGGGGTGGTAATGGACTAGCAACGAATGGCCTTGGTGCAAGCAGTGGTGGAGTCGCTTCATCGCTGAATTTTGATGCAGAACCGCCCCAGCAGCAGCAACAGCAGGTGCAGAGGCCTTCCCTCCCGATCAAGCCCACGGGTCCGAAGGTGATGGCAAATATGCAGTCTCAAGTGGCGCGTTACAATGCCATGATGCAGCAGCAGCACCACCAGCAGCACCACCAGCAGCAGCAACAGGGCGCGTCTTCGAATGAAGAGACTGCTGGCGACTTGGGCCTCGCCGCAGTTGGCGATGAGTAATTAAGCCGCTACCGCGAGGTACACTGATAGTGAGCCGATAGTAATTATTGGTTATTGCCAAAAGCTTGTTATGAGCTTTTGCGTGCCTGAGTATTTCGAATGCGCCGAAATCTAGGCTGATATTACAGCTTCCCCAAAAAGTAAGTGATGCACGGCGCCTGCAGGTACGTACGTACGAACTGCATCGCGCGAGCACATGTGAAGATCCCAAATTATATGATGAATTGTAGAATACTTTCGATGTGCTCATTGTTGGTGCATCGCCACGGTTGTTATGCTGATTTACAATGATTAAGTTGCTGTTGTAGTTATTGGCCTTATTCATATTGGTGCCAAGCTTTGCTTGCAGCGATGCTTATTACTAATGATATCTAGGAGGGACTGACACACGACATGATCCTTAAATAAAGCAAAATTGTTGCATTTCTTACTGTTACACACTTCAGTTTGTTTGTACTAGTGTACGCCGAAGTATCTTTATTTTTAGTTTCCTTGCCACTCCTATACAGACTTTCGGCTGCTGTAAACTTAGCTTACCATGCTATAGTATCTATCAGTGCACAGTATGGCACTGTAGTTGGCGACTCACTACCGTCTTTTGTCGAAGTATCTTGCTTCAACGACTGTGCGAGTGCCTGCGGGGAAAGGCTGGAGTAGTAGTCCTCCCCTGTGCGTCCCTCAGACCCGACAGTAGTGTCACTTGCTAGGAGCCGGCTCAGGTCTCCATCCCCCAAACTGCTTCCGGGAGCTAGAATTGTTACGCTGATCCACGCGCCGACGGTGAGGATAGTAGAATAGGTCAGTAGAAGCAATGAAGCAACGAGGAAGGGTATCATTACCATTAGGACAAGAGCAGCTACCACGATGCCGATGCCCGCAAGTTGTGCAGCGAGCCAACGTCCCAGTCTTGACATTCTTTTGCTGTAGTGGTTTCCTTGCTGATAGTGTAATAACTGTAATGCGCACAGAAAAATAGATATGGCTGATACACAGACACCTACAGTCCGGGAGACAGCCGATCTCATGAGTACGCAGCTAATTATGTCAATGGCACTAGCGCACGTAGCTAGCAGCACAGTGAGACTGGCTATCCCTTGAGTTGATCTCTGGTTCGCATGCAACCAGATTTGAGGCAGTATTGCTATGCACCAAAGGAATAAACATAGCCAATCTACTATAGTCTCAAAGCCGTCTTCTAACCTACTCCATATAATGCTGAAAGCTAGTGCGGTTACCACTGTCCCTGTGGCAAGTCGCTGCGTAACTAAATTGCTCTCAAGGAAAACTAGTTGATATAGAATCGCAAGCAACTGCGCACTGATGAGCGTTACCGCAATAAAGAGCAAGATGTCTTCCTCTCTTAAAGCAAGCCTACAAAGTGTCAGTACCGATGCGAGGAAAGCAGCCCCGATGGTGACAGTACTTAGACCCTCGGCTGTACGCCTCTTATAATTTTTCCACAGTTGTGGGACTAAACACAGTGTCCAGACACCGCAACTCCACAATAAAAGCCAATGACCAATCGAACAAGAAATCTTGGAATTTCGGCAAGTGGTTGAGATGCCCAAGCGGTCTAGGTCTTGGAATGTGAATATAAGAATAACCCAGCACAGTCCGAAGCATAGCAGTGTCCTCCCAATTCCCCATTTAAGAAGCACCGTGGAAGAATCTAAATAGGCCATAATTCTTCTGCCAGCGAATAATTCAATTGTGTATCTTGGTACAACAAAACGAAAGCACCATGTGAGCAACTCCAACACAATGAAATATGGTTCGTTAAACTTTTATGGTTTACTAACTTATGAACATTACAAAATACTTTCTGCAAATGGGATTACTGTAAAACCCACTAGTCCCCACCAATATCTACAACATAAAGCAGGGCACTTTACTGGCGGTATTGCACACTTGCTCAGTACATGGAAATATGCGATTACCTAATCGAATATTTCTCATACTGATCCATATTCCGCTGCAGAATATTATCCAATGAACCAAATACCCTAGTGAAAGCAGCGCGATCTATCGCGAGTACTTTCAACTTTCCTTTCGCTTTAACGGTTGCTTGTCTAGGTTTTGGAGTCAATAATGCAATTTCTCCGAAATAATGTCCTGCTTGCAGTGAAGCCACCAAGTCTCCATCGCCTTCCACATCAGCCTCATTATTTTCTTTCTTAAAGCACTCAGCCTCGCCCTCCTTGATGATGTAGAAGTCATTGCCCTCGTCCCCCTGAGAACACACAACCTCACCGTCCTGGTACACTTCTTCTGCTAGCGAGTCAGCAAGTGTCATAATCTCCATCTCAGTCAGAGACTCCAATATGGGAACCTGGGATAGGAAGTTCTGGTACGTCTCGCGCTTCTGCATCGCGGCGGCCACCACGATCACCTTGAAGGACACGCGGTCCAGGGCCCAGAGCTTCGCGTCTTCAGCCACTGTGCATGTTGCAGCACGCGGGGCGTTGTACATCAAGGCAAGCTGGCCAAAGGCATCACCAGCCTTGTACTCGTGAACTTTCGATGTTACGCCATTCTTGGTGACGAAAACATCACTCTTGCCTGCTTCTAACAGATAGAAGGCGTCTCCCTCGTCTCCCTGTTTGATTACATCTTCGCCCACACCCTTGAGCAGTGGCCCGGAAAACGCCTTGACAAGCAGTTTCCGCTGCTCTGGCTCGCACATGCGCTTAAGCATTGCGGATTTATTGATCACTTTGACGAGGGACTGAGCGACTTCTGTGCTCTTCGCCACGTAGTGCACTTGCGATATCTGATCCTTTAGCTTGGCGGGGTCCATAGACTCTGCTGACACGGACACCCGGCGACCTAACGCTGCCTTCTTGTTTTCGGGTTTGTTTATTTCAGGTAAGTCTTCAGGCATGTAGTCATCTTCATCGTCGCTGCTGCTGTCATTATCTGCATCACCATCATCATTATCACTTCCACCCCCATCCCCATCATCATCACGTCGAGCAGTCTCTTCTCCACTACTCGCCCTGTAACAAGTTCAGTCAAAGATATGTATATCCCAACACGTTAGAATAATCCTGGATATGTTATCTAGACCAATAATAAGTTTTACTCAGTACTAATAAACAGAAAAATTCCAAGAATAATAAAATGCAAAGATCCATTCATAGTGATTCTTGTCATTGTCACCGCCGTGTCTTACATAGGAAATGATCGGAACTTACTCCACAGATGATTCTTGTTGATTCTACGAATAGCTTCTTTTCTGCCCTCTGGGTAGCTTCTACACAGATGGTCCACTATAATGAGCATATATTGGGGGCTTGGAGACTAGAATTGCTTCGACTATGTTGTTGAACAGATCAGGAATGCTATTCGTAGCCAGGTAATGGTCGACTGCAGCCTGGCCCTTTAGCTCTTCTCCTTGATTATTGGCGCCTCCTTTCGAGCTTTGCTTTCCGAGCTGTGGTGCCTCCTGAGCTTTAGGATCTCTATACGTGATATCAACACGATTTTTTTATGTAGATACGGTAAAGATGGAAATGGGTGGTTCTAACTTTTGAGACTTTTGGTAATCTTACTTGCTTGGAAAGCCCGCATGGTTGATATTCAACACAGCAGTCTTTGCCTCTTCGGGATATCGTCTATACGTGTACTGAATCAAATATGAGACAACGCCATCTGCGGTCGGTTGCTTCCTCAAGATCTCAGCAACCAGAGTATTCAGTATCACTTCCAAATGTGAGGTTTTCACGTAGCGGGCTATGTCATCCTTCAGATCATTCACCTGAATGGTTGCGTGGCATTACGAATAACCCAATAAACAGTAGATAACCCAATAAATTAGAAACACTGTATATAAGACACGTAGAGCACAATATCCATTGCAGGCAAAAATACCTTTAGTTGAGACATAATCGAGAAATAAAAACGCTAGAGCCTCACTTTTCGGATTATATTTAGCTTTACATAATCACCATGCCTAAGGAAGATGAATAGAATACTTTAAAAGGGGATTCTTTAATCATTGGAGTACTGGAACACTGCAACGCGAAAGGGTTCTGAATTAGGGTTGTTGCCAATTTCAACTTTTCCCACACTCTGCTTTTTGGGCTTCGTTTTGAAAGTGGTTTCACAACAACAGCAGCCGTTTCAGTTTCGGAAGGCATTTTCACCACTAACGAAGATAAACTTTTAATAAACATATAATAAATAATAAATAAACATACTAACGCATATATGTTTGAAAATATAGAGCATAACGGGAGTCAAAAAAAAATCTTTGCAAACACCAAGGACAAGCTTGGGGGTAAACCAAACCCAAATTAAACACAAGACCGACAGTTCGTCAAAAAATATCACTTGCTTACAGGTGGGGAAATTACATCGAACCAAAGTGCTTCCCATTTGTATTTCTGTGAATCAGGCGAGATTGATTTAATAAAAACGGGACAAGATGTCAGATAGTCACGTAAGTTCCCCCGACAAGTGTGGCATCCTTTTACTTTGCTTTCAAAATTGTGATTGTGATTTGTTGTTGTTAATTCTTTTATCTTTTCTATATTTTCCACTAATCAGGCTGCGGATGTTCAGGCTGAGCTTCAGCAATATTTAAACAGCAAAAATATCAACTCTCTGTTTATATCGATAGTTGAGAACTTACTTATCGAAAAGCCAGCTAATCCCATCGGCTTCATGATTGAGTATCTATACAAGCAATATCCCGACCAAGCTAGAGGAACAATCGAAAGTTTAAGTGGTGGAAGTGGAAATGCAGAGTAAGTCCTGCTGATTTTGATCGCACCTTATTTTTGTTATTCGCAATTATGACAATCCATTTTTATATTAATATATTTTAAATTTATAGATCAAAGGGCGGGGATGCAAAAGATAGCGGTGAATCCAAAGCAGCTCCGGCGAAAGCAGCGGCAAAAGATGCAGATTCGGATTCAGAAGAAGATGATGATGAGGATGACGTTGCTGACATCCCCATCGTTGCGCAAGCCAAGCCTCGTGGGGGAGGCTCAAGCCGCAGAGTGTCGGTATCCGCAGAATCAATGGATCCCAGCAAGCTCAAAGCCCAAATGTCGCAAGTAACGAATATCCCAAAAAGTCCCGAGGTAACCGCAACTCTATTGAGCGTTGTGTCGAAGTCCCCTCTGCTGCGTACACTTGACGAAGAGCAGAAGGACATGATCGTCAAAGCGTTCACCGGCCCCATCGTCAAACCCGCGAACGAGGATGTAATCGTACAGGGGGAAATTGGCGACATTTTCTACTTGCTGGAGGATGGTTCTGTTGATGTTTATATCAAGAAGGGGGGCGCGGACGAGGTCAAGGTGCACACTTACAAGCCTGGAGATGCCTTTGGCGAGTTGGCGATCATGTACAACGCTCCCCGCGCAGCGACATGCCGAACGAACACTGAGTCTAAGCTGTGGGCCCTGGACCGCGTGTCCTTCAAGGTGATCGTGGTGGCCGCCGCGATGCAGAAGCGCGAGACGTACAAGAACTTCTTGGGTCAGGTGCCAATCCTCGAATCCCTCACGGAAATGGAGGTGTTAACCCTGGCCGACTCCCTCGCCGAGGAAAGCTACAACGACGGCGACGTCATCTGCAAACAGGGCGACGAAGGCAACTATTTCTACATCATCAAGGAGGGCGAAGCTGAGTGTTTCCAGGTTGACACTGCTGGTGAGAGCCACCTGGTGGCGTCTCTGACGGGAGGGCACTACTTCGGCGAGATCGCACTGCTGACGTCCAAGCCTCGCCAGGCCACGGTGAAGGCCAAAGGCGTGCTTAAGGTGCTGGCCATCGACAGAGCGACCTTCACGCGCGTGTTTGGCTCCATGGAGAACATCATGAAGAGGAACATGGACCAGTATAACAAGTACGCCTCGCAGGCTATCTAAGTGCGAACGAAATGCCATAACACGCAGTGATTCGCAGCACCCCTCCCCCCCCCTGTTCCTCCCTGTCACTTCCATGTACCATTAAATGGTACCTAATTTTGGTACCTGGTAGAATGCTCAGTGGAGTGGCGGATTGGCTGCCTTGCTGACCTACTGCGGTCGACGCTGTTCCACAGGATAGATAGTATATACCTGCTCTATTGTAGTATGCATGTATTCCTGTCCAGAAGGAATCATAGTGATAGGTGGTGGTGTCCTTTGGTAAATAGTTCTGTTTGCGTGCCCACCAGCCCACCTGTACTGTACGGCACTGCTGGCAGCGGGACAGTCGACATAGATGATGCTATCGTATTAGCAGGGACAGTGCGTGTGCTGTCTGACTTTGCCGCGCTGTTGCGCTACATAAACTGAGCTGGTTGTATATATAGGTCTTAGTTTAATTCCTTTGGGAAACTGCCTGGGCCCTTCGGCTACTACTGCGCACAGGTTCGAGTGCTGTACCAGCAGCTGTCTGTGCGAAGAATAGCATATTGCTGCCTGCTGTTAAAACGTTTGAATGAAAACCTGATTATTTTTCCCCACTTTAGAATTACTTTGATATATCAACTGAAGGTCACCTTTTCATAGTCGTAGTACTCGCGTAGGTGCTCGAAGCAATTCAGAATCGCGCCAGCATAAATACATAAATGCTGGCGCGAATCCAGCAGCATCTGCTGGGATACCTTTAAGTTACTGGGATTCTGGGATTGGTTCCCAAGCGAAACCCAGCATGGCGTTCCGTTTGTCTCAAAGGCAGAAGGTACTTCTACAAATTAAATCCCAGAATCCTTAAATTTTAAGGAACTTCCAGTGTAGTCGGAACAAAATGTTCATGATGGTAACATCGAGAGTGTAATTGATTGATTAACTCGTAATATCTTAAAGCATATACCCTGAACTCTTCAAACACATCGGCGATGATGTCTCATAAGCTTCTTCGCAGCGCAGTGTACTACTCAACACTGCGGTTTGGGAGTTCGTTAACCAGTGTATCACGCTGTGGGACGTCGGATAAGATAGTGAGAATAGCAATGAATGCCCCGCCTGTTAATTCAATAGATCTCGCCTTAGTCACGGAACTGAAAAGGGCTTTTGTTGATGCAGAAAAGGACTCTAGTTGTGAGGCCATTATTCTAGCTTCTTCGTGTCGCACATTTTCGGCTGGCTTGGATTTGAAGGGTCTACATACCGATGATATTGATTATCTCAACCACTTCTGGACTGAGCTGCAAGGTAATTCATCTTTCGATCTTATTAAGTCAAGGGTATTGTGTAAGTCAAACTTTGTATCGTGCGAAATTATATAGATATTCATATAATGAGTATCACTCACTTACACACCTCACCCCACCCCACCCCACTCCACTCCACTCCACTCTACCCTATAATTTTGCTACACTCTTTACCAGACCTTTGCTATACCATGTACGGAACCCGACAGGCGGTGGTTGCAGAGATAGCGGGCCATGCTCCAGCAGGAGGGACCATTTTCTCAATATGTTGCGACTCTCGTGTGGCAGCCCCGGGGGTCATGGTTGGCCTGAATGAAGCCGCATTCGGCCTAGCAGTCCCAACCTTTGTAAATTATATAATGCAGGATTTAGTAGGGATCCGAGTTGCAAACCGCCTTATGGGTATGGGAACGCTTCTTAAGTCTGAGCAGGCGCTGAAGATTGGATTGGTGGATGAAGTTGTGGATACCTCTGCTGCAGAAGGAGGAGCAGGAGGAGCAGCAGCAGTGGGGGAAGCAGTAAAGGAGGCCGCTGTAAAGGAGTGTGAGATGTGGATCTCTGCCCCAGGTAGAGCCGATAACAAGTACTGGCAACGGAAGAACAGGTTGGACCAGTTCTATAGAGAGCGGGAAATCGATAAAAAGGCTTTCCTTGATATAGTGACTGCGCCTATTACACAGCAAAGGCTGGGGGCGTACTTGGCTTCACTCTCGAAGAAAACTAAGTAGCACTTAACCTCAGTATGACTCAGTCTTTTATAGAAGCTAGTTCAGATTTTATCATGGCTCAAAGTTCTCTTTTTGTCTGCTTGAGCTTGATGTTCAGTGCATTGCATTGCGACCGTCGCGGTGACCGCGCTGGCTTGGTGGGTTGACATAATTGATCCAAACTACAGCTCCGGGGCTATACTATGTGTAGGATAGCCAATAAAAGTCCAACCACGGTAGCATTATATCATTAAAATGATACAGGCGTAAACTTACTCGTTCTACTTTGAAGGATCCCACATTGGGATCCCAGCAGGGATCATGGGACCTTTGATTCGTTTAGATAAAATCTGAAACAGCTGTCAGCAAAAGAGGGTGCAGGCTGAGCAGTGCTTTGAGAGCTTATGTTGTTACTTACGACTGGAGAATAATACTTCTCATGCACGGCACTGTTGGTCATTAAATATATCTGTTTCGAATCTCAACGAAGAAGCAGCAATGGCGCGATCGCTTAGCCAGCCCTGGTTGAAAGACTTTGTTGTTGAATTGCTCTCTGTTGCAAAAGAGGATGATAACCACATGCGAAGGAAACAAGCGCTGGCTCTATTGAATGAGAAACGAACTGTTCAGATAATAAGGGTATATAATGAAGCAAGACTTATAGTTATAAGTGATAGACACCATTCAATGAGTGTATTCCTTACTCCCGGCTGCTACGACGAGGAGCGAAGTTTGGAGTCTATGAAGTTTGGGCAAGCAACGATCAGTGCATTTCATTTGTCTACAGTTGTTCAAACTGGAGCGCATGCTGAGATGCAAGTATTGAGCACTAAGTATCGCGTTCAATTCCCTCTTGCGTTGCAGTGTACAAAGATCAGCTATCTGGGCGGCGACGACTGTGCTATTATGGGCCAGCCGCGTGATATTCACGATCCCGCGGTTATGGCTCTGATTAACGCTAAGTATTCGGGATATAGAGCTCTTGTTGATGCACTAGCCGCCCTTCAATTCCCACTTAGAAGAGTTCTCCCTAATTATGGTACGTTGGCTGTTTTTGCGAACTAATATTTAACTCCTATTGCGCTGGAAAAGGTTGACTATGATCTGTAATTTTATCGTTTTCCCCCTTTCCTATCACACGAAACCATCACTAATACCGCCACCATTCTCCATTGTTAACTCTGTATACAGATGGCTTCCAATGGGTCTTCGAATCGTTCTCGGAGGACCGGCCTCTCCTGCCGGTAAACTCTGTGGAGCCAGCGGAGGCTGCCAGTATGCTTCGTCAGATGCGTGGTGTGAGCAGTCACACAGAGCGCGTCAGGCAGCATCTCGCAAATGCGTCCAGTCGTGACGGCCAAGACACAGAGGTTGGAGATGATAGTAGCGTTGAAGGCGATAGCGATGAACCAGGTGTGCACGGTGTAGTTATTCGTTTAGTATCTATCAGTTTTCGACTAAGAATTGGCATATCCATATTGACATTGTCGCGAGCCATTGAGTTAAAATAGATATTTTTGTTTTTGGGGCTTTTTAATGCCGTGAATCCTTCCAGAGTCTGATGGTTTTCCGGGTGCTCGTGCGCGACGATTTGCATCACAAGGTCCTGGGCCTGATTCAAGTTCCCATAACCGGAACAAGAGAAAGAGGCTGCTGGGTGGAGACGGGTGGGACGAGACTGCACGAGAGGAAAGTGATCTGCACCACATTCACAGCCCTCGTAATGGAGCTGTTGCTGCAGGCGGGAGTGGGGGCGGGGGCGGTGCAATGACTAGTGGCAGGAAGAGGAGATTGAGGACCCAGTCTTCGTCTGTCCCCTCTGCTGTGCAACGCAGCAATCGCTTTCACCAAGATGACGATGAAGATGACGATGATAGCAGTAGTCACGACTCCAACGATGCTAATTACCGCTTTTCCATCGAAGAGGAAGACGAGTCGATAGTAGGCAGCGGAAAAGGTAGCGGCGGCAGAGTTATCAGCAAGACCGCAAGTAGAGCGGAGGGACACGACGGCAGCGAGTTTTTCGCCACGCAGTACATATTTCCTTCTGTGCTGGAACAACCCTCGCAGTTGCTTTCGCGTTTGAACGTTTCGTCCTTGGGTGCTGATTCGGTAGGGAGCTCAAACGCCTTCCAGCAGCAGCAGCTCCACACGCAGGTCCCCGGGCTACTGCTTGGTGAAAGCGAGAATCTGGGCCAAGAGCTGTCAAAGGAGCTATTGGAAATGCGCAGCAGGTTGTCCCAGGCATCCGTCGCCACCTCAGCACCTGCTGCAGCTCCCATATCCTTTGCCAATAACACGGCCGCTCGGGAGCGCCGCTCTGCTGAACTACGGGGAGGAGGCGGGGCTCTTGGAGAAGTGAGCACGGAAGTGGGGAAGCTTCCAACTGGACAGACATCCACCACCTTGGGTGGGCTTGAGCTGCACACCCAACGGCCGTCAGCGCTAGATGAATCAGAAGAGCAAGACGGTTCTGACCAGGGCAAAGGGGAGTCGCAGTGCAGCCAGTACGAGCAAAAGCGCCGAGAGTCGCAGCAGCAAGAGTGGCTGACGCGAGGTGTCATGACCGTGGATGACGTGACTCGCATACAACACTTAATCGCATCCTCTGCTGCCACCGCTCTTCCTACTCCTGCTGCTACTATTACTACCGCTACTGCTGCTACCTTCTCATCTGTTTCTGGACATCCCGAAGCTACAGGAAGGCGAGATGGTTCTGCTCCAAATGTGGGATCCCTCAATACTGCTCCGGCAGCCCCTGTTGGTTCAACTGGGAATAGTTCCGGGGGGTCAAGCCAGGTGGCTACGGACCTGGTAGCTTTGATAACGCAGCCACCTGCGGGCAGTATGACTAGTGCAGGAGGACAACATCCCGCTCAAAACCGCCCTGCCACTTCAACGCCCCTCAATCCGGACTCTCCTGCGTGCTTTTCGTATCAGGAGACCGAGACCCAGCATCCGCGTATCGTTATTGTCAGCAGGGGCGGATGGGAAGGAGAACCAGATCTTGGAGTATCCTGCCCGTGGAGGTGGGGAGCCCCGAGTAGTCAGTGCTGCTCTCCATGCACCTACCCCTACATCCAAGGACGAACTGCTGTTCGGCTACAACAACAAGCAACTTCACGCAATGGTAAGACGTCGTTTTTTACACCCCCCCCCCCCTCCGGGTTAGTTATATTTTTATTTATCATCTTGGAAAAAAACGAAGCGAGAGATGGGGGTGGAGCATTCTTTTCTTACATTCATCTTTTCTGTCGATTATACATCATTTTCCCTTTTCCTTTTTCCCTTTTGCTTTTCCCCTTTTCCTTTTGTGGCTGATATACGGATATGTTCAGCAGCTGCTGCTGCATCGACCCATGCCGCTGCAGTTGCTGCGGCGATTAGCCCTGACAAACACGCGCTGCTGGGGCGGCCAGTGCGCAAGTACTTCCGAGGATACGGCTGGTTTCAGGGTCAGGTAGCGAGCTACCTAGACCCTTACTTTACTGTCGCTACGACGATGGTGATGAGGAAGAACTCGAAATACGAGCAGTTTTGCAGTAAGTCTTGAAGTGCCTTAGAGGAGCATTATTAGTAGTATAATATGAAACTTGTGCAATAGATACTCATAATTCTTAAATATATCAGTATTAGTGCTAGATTGTTTTATCTCATCGATGATTCAAATCTCTGGCATCTATATGCTCTGCTTGCCTTATAGCATCAGTTTTATATACCTTTTGTATTTGCATGGTATATTAGTCAATCATTGATTCCTCTCTACTATTACTTGTACGAATTCTTCACATTACTTGTCCTTTATTTAGGATTTTGATTGACGAGCCTGTCCGGGTCGCGACTCCAGCAGAAGGAAGTGCTCCAGTAGCAACGGCAGCAGCGGCGAGAGCAGTTGTGGTGCCGACAACCTCAAAAGAGAAGGATGCATCTGGGAGATTCTCACTCAGCCGCAGCAGCTGAGTGCAGAGCGCAGAAGTGACAGAGATGGAGAGCACAGGCGTGGGCGACGTCGAAGCAGTAACTCTGCGATCGGGGACGTCCCCTAAGGCCAGTCGGGACAGGAGTAGTTCAAGCATGATGATCTTGACCCCAGCATCGGAGGCCGTGCACCTGGCGCAAAAAGGCAGCCTGGTTGCAGCAGCGACAGTTGTACCAGAAGCAAAAGCAAAAGCACCATGGACGGCCGCGGTTGGAACCAGAAGAGGAAGAAGAGGAAGAAGAAAATGTTGACGAGGATGATGAGGACGATGATGAAGTTATTTCTCCGATGGCCCACCATAATAAAGTAGATGCGTTGCTGAGAGTGACCCCGGCATCTGACGCCACCCAC
Organism: Eutreptiella sp. 'Long Island Sound 2002'; assembly: GCA_964036045.1. Lineage (NCBI taxonomy): Eukaryota > Euglenozoa > Euglenophyceae > Eutreptiales > Eutreptiaceae > Eutreptiella > Eutreptiella sp. 'Long Island Sound 2002'. The sequence goes on along the minus strand of CAXIWF010001852.1, from coordinate 978 downwards.
CAATCTTCTTCACAGCAGGACAAAAGACAGAAGCTTTACAGCCGCAGCAGTAGCAGTAACGATAGGGTTGAATAGGGCATTGCGACGGGAGGAAAGGTTGGGGTATCAAATCAACGGCTACCCAGTATCACAGAAAAGGTTTCTACTGCTGCAAATAATAATATTGATGATGACGACGACGATGATGACGACGACGATGATGATGATGATGATGATAAGGAGGGCGATGATGATGAAAATGAGGAAGAGAAAACGAAAGAGAGGCAAGCACTGCTTGCGAGGGTGCGGAGGTTCAGAGATGCGCATCGACGACATGTGCTCTTAACTATTAGCGGCTCAGAGCACAATGACCCTTCTTTAAGCTCCTCCTCATCTAATGTAAGGAGCTCTTCAGGCACCTCCTCCTCATCTAATACAAGATGCTCTTCAGGCACCTCCTCCTCATCTAATGCAAGGAGCTCTCCAGGCTCCTCCTCCTCATCTATGCAAGGAGCTCTTCAGGCACCTTCCTCCTCATCTAATGCAAGGAGCTCTTTAGAAATAGAAGAGGAGGAAGAAGAGGAGGATAATTCAGCCAGGATGAAAGAGCTGGAGAAAATTAGACGATTCAGGAAATCCATGACCGATACAGAAGGTACGTTTCTCGAGAATAGACAATTGTAAGGTTGCAGTCGCAGTAAAGGTTTACATTACACCAACTTGTGGACGATGTCGCATCTAACACTTTGCATAATCATACCTATTATATATGCAAATCCATTAGTCGATAATACTCAAGCTTTATCCCTCTAAAAGGTACGGTGCCATAAACTGCCAAAACCACTATCCCCGAAGAATCAAGTATGCATTTAGGAAAAAGTACTGAACGTGGCATGATCCTACAAGCACTCAAAGCTTTGCATCCGCAACCAAGAACCCACACTTCTGGGAAGGAGTTCAAAAATTCAAGTAGAACACACTGCTCTTCGTTACTCTCCC
>CAXIWF010001850.1:0-32412 GCA_964036045.1 Eutreptiella sp. 'Long Island Sound 2002' | reverse complement strand
ATACACATATTTGATAGTTCTTCAGCTTTTTCTTGTAGTAAATTTATATTTGGATTTTCCAGGACAGGTGTCAAGTTAATTTGAGAAAGGTAGAAAAATTATGAAAAAATGGTAAGAAATATGGAGGTATAAGGTAGGATTGAAATGACAATCACAACTTTAATTCACCATAAATTACTAGCAACGATAAAAAGAAAACGAAAATAGATAGTAAAGCCTCTTACCTTAAAAAGTATTAATATTAATTTAAGAATTTTTTCTATGATGATAGGCCTTGTTTTGTTTAAAGTAAGTAACTAAGGCTATCGCCTCGCGCAGTACAAGCGTTCTTCGCTGCGCTCATAAAATGCAAAATATTTTAATTTTTTTCTTCTTGCAAGCAAGCTTGCAATTCATAGCAAAAGTCAAAAAAATGAAAATTTTTCACATTTTACCCTTTCCCTTTGCTACCCATGCTTCGCCAGCGGGCAGGAAGTATGATGACGAGGTCATACTTCTAGATTAACTAGGAATAACAATAATGACCAATCGTTTTGTTTTAATAACTTTAAAAGAGGTTTTTATGAAAACATTTATAAATATAAACACAATAAATGAAGAAAAATCAGTTAACAAATAGTTTTGTTAAATTAATACAATCTGAAATCTATCATCTTGAATTTAGACTTAAGCATGAAGTTAATCGCAAAGATTCTAAAACAAAATGGTTATATGCTTAAAAAAAGAAATATTTTCTGAGTTTAGAAGAAGAGTTAATGCTTTATCTAATCACTACATTGAGCAAAAAGCTAATCTTGATTTTTATAAATAAATTTAATGACCAAATGGAATTTCCTTTTTTATCAAATTCTGAAGAGTTTGAAGATTCTAAAATAGCTTAATTTTAACCTAGGTAGAAAATAAGAGGAAAGATTTAGCAGTCAAACCCCTCTTATTAGCTACCATATACCATGAGGCACATTATGAGAATACAACAAAATTTACAAGTAATAAATGCAATTTCACAAAAAAACTTTAATCCAGAGCTTTTAGAAAAGTATTCTGGCTTTGGTGGAATTGGCAATGAATTGGCAGAATATAATTATTACAAAAAACTTAATGCAGTTATCTCTAAACAAGAGATAGCAGAAATTAAAGCTACAGCTAAAACTGCTTACTATACCCCTGAGTTTTTAGTCAATTTTATCTATAAAGCATTAGATAAACTAGGGTTTAAAGGTGGCAACATTATTGAACCTGCTGCTGGTACTGGTGTTTTTATCAAACATATGCCTAAAGCTATAAAAGAAAATAGCAAATTACAGCTATTGAATGTGAGCCTATTGGTTTTAAAGTATTAAAAACTCTTCACCCTGATATAAAATGCATAAATAGTAAATTTGAAGATACTGCTCTTCCAAATAATTCATTTGATTTAGTAATCGGGAACCCCCCTTTTTCCAATAACAAGGCCATAGACTCTAACAACAAAGATTTAACAAAAACTGTTCTCACTGACTATTTTGTTGCACGTGGAGTAAGATTGCTTAAAAAGGGTGGAATCTTAGCTTTTGTTGTTAACCAGTATGTCTTAGATATGATCCGTGGTCATATTAGAGATGTTATTGCAAAAGAAGGAGCTAGTCTTCTTGCTGCTTATAGATTGCCTGATAATATTTTTACTGGCGCTAGAGTTACTACTGATGTGATTTTTATCACAAAAGGTATAAATACTAATAAATGGATAAATACTAAACCATACAAGCTTAAAAATCATGTTAAACACATTAATGAATATTATATCAATAACCCACGAAATATATCAGGCAAACTTGACGTTATTAATGTAAGAGAGAAAAACTCATTTAGTTTGTCAGTCTGATTCTAATTTAACTAACAGATTAAGTGATGCTTTAAAAAACTTTCCCTACCAATCTTAATAATATCTCTATTAATCCTCTTAATAAAAATTTAGATTTAGATACCAGAGCTAATAATTATTTAAATAATTTACTTTCTAAGTATTGGGATAATTTAATTAAAAAAATAAATCTTAGAAGAAACTTATTTTTATTTGATAATATATTGTTAAAAATACAAATTCCTAATATTAATATTACTCATATAAAATCTAATTATTCAATTAACTTTAATAAAAATAAAACAGATACTAAAAATACTTTAAATAAAATTCCACTTGATAAAAAAGATTATTATCTTGAGATTAATTTATCATTTAAAGATAAAATTATTTATAATGACATTATAAATATTGAATCTATTATTGAAACTTTTTTTAAAGATCACATTAAAAATAAATTTAAATATAAATTATATTTCTCATATAAATAGAAATAAACCTTCTTAAATATTATATAAAACTAAGTGGGGTTATATAAAAAAATATTTCTACTTAGTTTATTTATTATTACTAATTATATAATCTAAATATTAATCAAAAAGAAATATAGAAATTAATCAATCTAAATTATTTATCATAAATTAATTCTACTGGGAGCACATTTAAATTCTTAGTTAATTCATTTTGTTTTTCTAAAATAGTGTCTTTAATTTGTAACTTTTCTTTTTTAAGTTTTTCAATTTGAATAAAATCAACTGATAAATCATTTTGTAATTTTTCAATAGATTTTTCTATATCAAAATGTTTTGTCATTAATGATTTAATTTCTTTATTTAATGTTAGGCAGATATTTTTTGTCATAAGCACATGAATATTTATTAATATAACTAATAGATAATTATAAATTATTACTTGTTCTAACAAATTAGAGCAATATTAAAGTATCGATATTTACGAATTCAAAAACTTATCACCATAAAATTATCTGGAAATACTAATTTTATCAAATTATATAATATATATTATAGAAAACCTAGGTTTTCAAAGCTTTCCTGGGTTGTAAGGATCATAGAGTTAAGTAAAAAAGTAGATAAAACTTGTGTGGTCCATAAAGTGGACGGCATGGCCGAAATAAGTCTAGTACACGTTTAGCAACTATCGTTGAAAAAGTTTATTGAGTGTAAGTGCCGTTTTAAGCATGTTAACAGGCGTATGACAAGTGTATGACATTTTGTATGACATCGTATGACAAACTGGCTAGCGCTGCATATTATGGGGGTATGAGCGTATGACACTGTCATACAAATTACATTCTGCTTTGAGATGTCTAGATCTCCATTCCTGCATCAATGGTTTTATTGATTTCCTGCGATTTCTCTGGGGTTATACCCTTGCTATTTCTAATAGAGTCTTGATTCTGCATTGCCTTGCTAGATGTTGTGAACCCAAGCTCTATTTTGTCTTTTGCATTTATCTTTTGGGACTCTATGGACTCAATTTTACTTAAAAGGTTAGAGCAATCTTTTTCATTTGCACCCATGTTGTTAATAATAGTTTTGTCTAAATTAAACGTTTTACTTTCAGCCTCTATTACTTTTAAATCACGCATACTTGTGTGACTATTATTTGCTATTTCATAGCCCACAATTTTATTAGCAATATTTCCTGCTCGGTTTTTATTGTACCCTTGTTTAGTATATGAAGTAGTTAAATCTTCTGTTCTTTGTTGGTAGTAATCATATGCTTTAAAAACTGTTTTTTGATCTAAGATTTCAAAGGATTTGTTATGATCTTGCTTTACTAAATTCACTTCAATCTTAGCTAACTGATCTGCTTTTTGAGTATGATTAATTTTATCTAAATTTGTTCTTGCAGGATTTTCTTTATTTAATTTTTCTAAATAAAAACTCTTCTTTTCGTATTCATATTTTGCTTTACTAAACATCTCAGATTTAATTAATGTAGTTGGCTCTTTTTTATATCTAGATTTGTACTCTATGATTTGCTCCTCCACTCTTTTGGAAATGGAAGATATTATATTTTTTGATTCTATATTATCAATTCCCCAAAGAGCTTTTTTAATACCTAGCTCAATATTTTTTTTAAATTTAGAATAACTTATTCCCTTGGTCTTAAAAGTAAAGGAATTTTTATAAATCTCGGTGTATTTTTGATCTAGATTATCTACGGAGATTTTACTAACATTTAAAATTATCTTTTGCTACTGCATAGCTTGTGAGTGTATTAACTGAATCCTTTGCTTTAGCAATAGCATCTTTTCTATTCTTATTGTTAAAAAGTAAAACTTTTTTACCCAAAAGCTCCCCTAATTTTTGAGGATTATTTTCTACAACTTCTCTTGCTTTATTCAGCCCAAAGTTATTAGCTAATTCATTCCATTTACTTAGTGCATCTTGAGGATTTTGGTATCCAGAATTCTTTATAAAATTATCAGCTAACTTATTAACATCTACTTGCGTAGATTTTAAATCAGCAACACTTTCTTTCATACTTGCTGATAAACTTTCATTACTGGGTTTTAGTTTCTCAATATTTTTATATTCAATTGCTAATTTCCCAATAATAGATTTGATAACATTTGCTCTTATTTTTGCCTCTGGATTAGTAGTGTCTTTCACCATATTTGCATTTTTATCAAGCTTAGTTTGATGTTCAATAGAGGAAGTTTTATCTCCATCTTTCTCTCCCAAACTTTTTATTAAATCCTTGTAGTTATCTATTACAAGGTGAGCTTCCTTGGCTGCTCTTGATAATGTCACATAAAAATGATCTTTGGTGACTAAGGGTAGCAAACCTTTCTTTTGCTCTAACTACACCTATAGCATAATCTGAGGTTTTACCCTGCGAAGAATATGTGCTTGCAGTATAGCCATAATCCATGAACCTCATGTCTTCCCTACTGACCTTGTGCCGAGCGCCATCCGCTGTTCTAATTCCAATCTTTTGGTTGCCGACAGATTCTATTATTGCAGTTTCTCCATTTGTCATAAAAGAATACTTTTTACTATTTTTTGTCCATCTTACTTTCTCCCCCTTAGCAATATCGATATATTTAGAATCATATAATGCCACAAACTCATTTTTACTTACTGGATTCCAGCTAATTTTTTATTGTCGGAAATTCTTATTAAATCAATATTTCCCTTATCTGATTTATCACCAATAGATTTGTCATTTTTCTCTAATTCTTTGTGATTGATTTTATCTATTTCAAATATATCTCCCGCTTTAATACCAAGGCTCTTAATATCCTTTTCAAATGATACTATCTCCTGGCCATTATAACATCTAAGGTCAGATATTTCAGCCTTTGTTTTGTAAGTATTGGTATAAACTAAAGTAGATTCCGATTCTCCGCTTATATAGTGCTTTCTCATTGATGCACTAATTTTATCTCTTAGATCATTAGAAGGTGCAACAACCAATATATCATTACTTTTATCTTTTAATTGCTTCCACCTCCCGTACGCAGCTTTTGCCAAGTCCTCATTTATTACTGGCTCTACCTCTTTATTTTCTGCTACCGCCTCTTCTTTCTTAAGTTCTGAGACATCTTTAATATTGTTATTCCCTACTGCTTTCAGTGCCTGATATATGCTTTTAGAGGCAAATTCTGAATCTACTGCTTTTTCAGATTGATAAACAGCCTTGAGTAGATCAGATCCAGCTTCTTGCCTTTTTATATCTCTTTGTATTGAGGTATTCATTCCATGAGATTGAAGATAATAAAATGGCTTTCCAGCTTCAATTCCATGCTGCTGCTTTGCATCTCCTATCATTGCAATTTTAAAGCCCAATCTATCAGATACTGTAAGTAGATTTTTCATCTCCTTACTTGAGGCAAGTGATGCCTCGTCTAAAATTACTAGTTTATTTGCTAATTCTTCTCTCATCGAGGCGATTCCTTCCTTTGTACCCCTACCCTTTGCCACTCCCTCATATTTCATTGTAAATGATTTCAAGGTCTTGCCATCAATACCAACCGCCTTACCAAGTACATCACTTGCTGATTTTGTTGGTGCAAGACCAAGTAGTTCAATGCCATTTTCACCTGCTATATTTTTTACTTGCTTTAGCATTGTGGTTTTACCTGTTCCTGCAGTACCCTGCACTCCTACCACTTGATCTTTTGAGGTTAGTATTAATTTTGCAGAATCCTTTTGTCCAAGCGTTAGAGAACCTCCCTCTAATGCTGTATTAACTCTTTGCTCTCTTGCAATTGAATAGCTCTTGTTTTGTCCATTTTGTACTAATTTTACGACCTCTTTTTCCAGCATAAGGTTAGCTTTTGTAGTGTAGCTGCTATTATTTTCATCATATGCAGTAAGCACCTTATTATTGGCAATATTTGCTGCTATTTCCTTTTCTATATCTTTAACCCCATAATCAAGCGGTGCTTTTTGCCAAATAGTCTTATGTAATTCTGTAGCATCCCATACCGCATCTCTTTCTGATAAATGTGATATAGAAAGTGATAAATTGTCTTTTAAATCATATGCTTTTACTGCCTCTGGTATCTTAGGCTCATATGTTGCTTGCTTTATATTTTCTAAGTCTTTTACATTCACTCTTGATTTCCAATCTTTTGATAATTCTACTTGTGATGAGCGCATTTTTCCCTCTCTCGTAGATTTTGCTATATACTCAATTCCCTTAACATCCGATACACCCTCTCTATTCGCTATTTCCATTATATTGGTTCGTCTTTGAGAGAATTCTTTAATATCCTTATCTGACACCCCCTTAATTTCAAATGTAAACCTCCCTGCTGATGTTTTGCCTTCCTGCAAATCATATCCTATCGCCTTACTTTCCCTTGCTAAATTAATATTATATAATTCTGAAATATTTAATTGATTTTCATATACCTTATCAAATACTATCGATCTAAATTCCCCATCCTTACATTTAGTGGCATTGGCTACCAAGGCATGCGTATGTAATCCTGGATCAGGCTTTTTTTTATTCTCCGCATCTTTTACAGCTCTTGATGTAATATGCGTGAATTTTGCAGCTATTGAGTTATCAGTTTTTTCTAAATGTTTGATTCCTTGTTGTTGAACTCTTGCATATATCAAATGACGATTCATATACTGAAGTGTCTCACTAACTGCTTGCGCGTGGGCTTCAAGTAATCTTTTATCCTCAGCAACTAATGCCATAATTGAGAAACTTTTAGGTGCTGTGAATGTTATCTCTTGTCCTGGATGGTGCTTTAGTCCTTCCCCTGTCATGCGTCCAAGATGCACACCATCTTTAATTTTCCCACTTAGAGCATTTTCTAAATTTTGTCTGGTGATTTTCTCTAACCCAAGTTCTTTTGTAACTTCGTTTTGTTCCCAGCCTTTGTTGCACTCAAAATTCCTTTCTAAAAAGTAAAAATATTGTCCAGCATTTCCTGCACTCGATATTGACCTAACTCTTGCTGTCATTCCCTTGTTTGCATTATATTAAAATTAAAAATTCTTAACCATTGTATTCTCTTCCTTATTTATTTTTGGTGTTTTTTCTCCGTATTTCTCCTCCCATTTTGATACCCCCATTTTTTCAAATTCGCTCAATGACATCTGATGGGCATCTTCCTGCTGCGCTTCTGATAAATTATTTAAAGCCATTGCCTTTGTATGCACCCATCCATCTACAATTAGCCTAGACATTTTTGCTATATATTTATTTAAAAATTCATCTGCCGTTTTTTGTTGATTTTCTTCTACTTTATCTTCTCCTAAAGCCTTGTATCTGACGTATTGACTAAGACTCATCCCTATCTTATTAGCTTCTTCCGTCAACAATCCTTTCTCTTCTTCACTGATTCTAATTGTTATTATTGTTCCTTTTGATTCCGTCATGTTAATACCTCTATATAATTATATGATTATTTTGATTTTTGCTTGTCAATGCCTCTTTAACTTCTGCATTGCCAGTTGAATTTTTATTATTTTTCTTATCTCCGCTTTCTTCATCCTCATTACTTACTTCCTCTACATCATCATAAGCAGATTTTAAATCTTCTACTATTTTGTGATTTTTTTATGAAATGGCTCAACTATAGTCTCTCTTTTTTTATGCTTTACTTTCGCTTTTACTGCGGGGTGATCTGGCATCTTTAATATTAAATTCAATCTACTCATATTCAATATCTCAGATGGCAATAAAATAGGCTTTACTTTATCTTGTTTACCAATGGTCACCCCATCTCTTATTGTGTTTGCTCCGTAGGAAAGCCCTTCTTTAAACTCACTAACTTCTATTTCTCCAATACTATCTGACATCCATTTTGCTGTATCTGAATCATTAGACTGGAATATACATCTAGTATTACATTCAGAGCTTATATTTTGCGCTGCATTTTTCCCATACACTTCTCTTAATTGTGCAATATTTTGCATGCCAAGCACAAAACAACCACCATAACTTCTTGTTGTAGCTAATGCACTTCCAAGTGAGGGTATTTTATTGATTGCAGGTAGCTCATCTATGATAACCCAAGTTTTTTGTCGCTATCTGCTGGTTTACTCAATATTGCGCCTATTACTATTTCCATCCACGCAGTCTGAAGCGGCGCAAGCTCTCCCACTAAATTCTCCTCCGCTGTTAAAAAAAGCATGGAATCTTGCTCGTCTCCTAACAGCCAATCTCTTACAGAAAAGCTCTCTCCTGGCTTTGTATTAGTTAATTTCAAACTATTAAAATGAGCAGCTATCACAAATAACACACTCGAGGCTGTTCTCGGAGAGTTAGGATCGACTATTGCCTGACCGTAAGTGTTTTTAAGAATTTTGGCTACTTCCTTCATAGTACTTTTAAGTATTCTATCCACTATCTCCCTATTCGTTAATTTCTCTCCTTGTGAATAAAAGTTTGCTAACTATTTCAGTAAAAGCCAATCTACCTGCTTCATCCCATATTTTACCATCTCCTCCTTGGCTTTCTTTTTCAGGAATGAATGCTTTTGATAACTGCTTAATACTTACGATATTTTCTATTTCTGCCAGTAAGCTCCATGATTCACTTCTTTCATCAAATGGATTTAGTATTTTATCTTTTTGAGGATTGTAGAACCATTTAGTATAATCTCCCTTTTTATCATAGATAATGGCTTTATCTCCCCTTGCTCTAATTTGCTCTACTATTTTACTGATTAATATTGTTTTACCTGTACCATTTGCACCAATTACAAAGCTATGTTGCCTTTCTGCTAGATATGGATATGGCATCCCTGCTATTTTATAAGCATCATATTTCTCTTTTTTATTAGCTTTTTCAATAGTAGTTTTTATCTTTTCAAATCCACTAAATCTTGCTCCTCTTTTGAATTCCTCACCTGTTTTTCTAAAGCCTCGCCAAATAAAAAACATACCGATAATTAACAATGCACCGCCCGATATTTTTATTGAGAATAGAAAGGACTCTTTTGCCATTTTATGTATGTAGTCTTTGGAAGTATAGAAAAATGCTGAATTAACAATTGAACTCGCTGTGTATGTAGCATTCTCTTTACCGATCTGAACATTTACTTTTTTACTACACATCATCATATTGCATAATACATTAGCTGTTTGATAATCCCTGTATTCTTTCCACATATTTAGATTTGTCTTATCACGCATCCCTAAGGAGAAAAAGATCAAAAACACCAGTAACGCCCACATTAATAGATAATATGACACTTGTCTGAACATGCGAAGCGCATGTAGAGTTAATTGACCACCTTTTATTACATTTGAAAATATATTCATAATTCCCTCAAGTGTTTTTTTGTGTTAGAGTTGTATATAATATGCAAAGCAACCTTATTATGGAATGTGCAGATGTTTACTAACAACTTACTTAAAAGACCTAAATTAGACGCTAAAAGGAAAAAGGCGATAGCGTATTTTAATAACAAATTCCCCAATTCTCCTGTTGTAGAGAAATCTGGCTTTTGGACTTTCAATAGAGTGAAAATTTTGCTTTCTGCTAGTGTTGCACTTCTTGCAGCTTCGGTTGTTGCATTTAAATTTGCAGGAAATGGTGAAGTTTTTTTAGCTCTTTTAGGGTGTACATATATTTTAGCTCCTTTTATTTGCCTCAAGCTAAACAAATATCCAGCTTCTACCAAGATAAAAAGCATAAAATTTATTAAGGTTACCTCTAAAGTATATAGGCAATCTGAGCTTCCTTCTGGTCTTGCAATTGCATCTGCCTTTCTAACTGTACTGACGGTTATATTATTCAAGCTATTTGATACACATGGCTTAATAGTATATCTCGTGTCTGTTACACCATTTCTAATGTACCACTTGTTATGCTTCATTGGCGACCATCCTCTTGCTATATTTACTTCTATTAGATATTTGCCAGCTACAAATAATTCTGGCTATAACGTACCTTACTCGCCTCAAAATTCTACATTCATATCTGCTAATAGTGATTTTGCTACTTCTGAATCTATGCATAGTGATAATGATTACTGTCCCTATAACGGTATGCCAGGGAGAGCTGGATGGGATCTCCATTATTCTGGCTATGATTATGGTATAAATAGTCATGATAACAGCAGTACTCCTCATAATAGCTAATTTATTCATCATTCTCGTTTTTATCCTCCCTCTTTTTTACAAATTGATTTTCTGCACCAATAAATCCTGTTTTTCTTAGTAACCCTTTGTCATCAGCAGCATCAATCTTGTCCTCTAAATTAGACTTAGTGGTTTCCGTATCTATCTTACCCTTACCTATCTTAGCTTTATTTTTGGATATATTTTGATCGATAACCTGATTCATATTTCTATCTGAATCATTTAGAGTTGGCTTTTCTGTATATTCCTTAGGTGGAGTCACTGAGCTAGTTTTATTCGTAACCTCAGTAGCATCGATATTTTGTTTAATGTTTGATGAATAGTCGCTATTTTGGTTATACTTTTCTTGTTGATATTGTAATGTGCCAGCCCTCTTAGCTGCCTGCCCTTGTTTGTGAAGTTCATACATACCAACCATATCTTCAAACACTTTATCTCTTTTTTGAATGTGGCTTAATGCGTCTTTATATCCAAACTTTTTGTCGTCCATAGTTGATGTCCAATCCCCATGCCTAGCAAAATAATTAAAAAAGTCTTGTTGATTATTTTTCACAACTTGGAATGCCGAACTTTTACTTATTGCTACAGATTTTTGTAACTGCTTAGATTCATTCTCCATGACTTCTAATGTCTGCTGTTTTTGCTTGTACTCGTCATAAGTTTGATTGAAAGTTTTGCTATCACTAGTTTCATTGCCTCCACCTTCTTTTAAATTATTTTGCTTTGTGTAGGAGTTCATAGCATCAAAAACTTTATCATTATTATTACCAGTAGTGACATTAAGTCCTTCAGTTAAGCCTTGCTTATCAGTTGAACTTGCTTTTCCATCCGCATTTACTGAAGCTCCACCAGAAAACAATCCCTTAACCATGCCAAATACACCACCTCCATTATCTTTGCCTTTTCCACCAGATCCGCCTTTACCCAAACCTAAGCTAGCATTAGCTCCTACTCCAAATCCAGCCATCTGCTCTTTACTATAGCCAAAATCTTCTGATATCTTCTTTGTCAGGTGTGCTATCTCAACTAGCTTTTCACCATTTTGTCCGTATTCAGAGATAATGCTGCTCTTATCTCTTAAAACCTGATCGTAATTTCTCAACATCCATGAAGCACCTTCAGACTGCGTTTCTTTTCGTGATGTACTTACCACTTCTCTTTGTCCTGATATCTTACTTTGTATCTCACTAAATCTATTTTCATCTAACACAGATCTGTTATCCATCTCACTTAGTGCCACTGGCAATGATGATTCATCAAATCCTTGTCCCGATTGCATTATTACACCATCATGCAAATCACTATACATATTCTCTGTCTTCATTGCGCCTGTTGGCATCCTAGTTCTCACAAATCCTGTCGCGAATGATCCCGAAGTATCATGCTTGTTACCAGATACATTGTTATATGACCTATTTCCTATACTTACATTATCAAGTGCTCTATTTCCTGACACGACTTCAGATGCTGCTGTAGCTGCTCCTTGCTGCGTTGCAGACATCAAGCTTCCAGCCATATGGACAAATTGCCCCACCCCACCTTTAGTTATCATATATGCAAAAGCAGGTATTGATAGACCCATCCCATATGCCATCATGGCATACATTGATTGGGTATTTACTATATTATTGATAGAATTAATTGTGATAACTTCATTTATTCCAGCACGTTGTGCAAATATACTTACCGCTCCATTTAATATTGCAAATAATAATGGCCATAGCTCTATCCATATCATCATTTCAAAATAGGTTCTAAGCGTCTGGAATCTTTGTGAAAAAAATAAAATAGTAACAATTATTGGAAAACTTGCATAAATCAATGCTTGGAATATTGCGTGCAATACTGGTAAAGCTAATTGACCCATGTCTCCAAGCATACTCCAATTACTGTTTTGTGCTTGCATCGCTCTTACTGTTCCGTAGCTATGAGGATTCGTTTTGAATTGATTTATGAATAATATTTGCCTTAACTGATCAGAGCCACTCCCATTTAGCTTATTATCATAAAACTTACCTGATACCTCAAGTGCTTTTAAAAAGCCGTTCTTAGCATTAGCATCACTTGCAGCTCTAGCATGCATCAACCTTGAGAAACTCCGGAACTTTTTAGCAAGTAGCTCTGCTTCTTTATTAAATAATGCTCCTAGTTTTTTAATACCAGTACGACAATTTACCAATTCTCTACCACCACGATTTGGTAGTCTGTAGTTAAACATCCTTAAATTAGATGAATTCTCCTCTAAAAATGACCATATATTCTCTGCATTTTCTAACTCTCTTATATCATATATATTTCCTATCATTGTGTCATATTTCACACAATTGCTAATAAAGGACTCTAGATTCTCTCTAAATATTGGATCTTGAATACTCATATCTCTTAAATCAGCTCTCACCTGTGATGCAAATGTTGTGCCATATTTATGATAAGGCAAATATTCTGGCATTGGACTTGAGAATAAAGTCTCAAATAGTTTGGTGATACTATATCCCATGCCACTTATTACACCTGCAGGAATTACTAGGCCAGGTGGCAAATGATCTACTTTATCAGCTTTCCCAGTCACCACATCACGCCAATATATTGTCATTCCTTTATTACCAAAGATTGTAACAGGCTGCATCAATATTAAAATGACGAATAGATAACCCCCAAGCCATTTTGCATAATTTGCACCGTGTTTTTGCGTTATTCCAGCCTTAATACCAGCAATAGCAAGTCCTAGCATAATTGATATCTGGAATAACTGCTCCATATATCCCTCTTGGTAAATTGACGCTATGGCATTAAAGATATTATGAACTACTTCTCCGCCACCATATGTATAAATTGTGAATAAATTGGTCATTCTACACTCCTATCTCTGTAATCAGCAAACATTAGATTTAGTTGATCTTCTACTTGCTTGGTTGTTTGTTTTACTGACAAGATGGTACTTAACCTACTCATTGCCTTACTTCTTTCATTAAAAAGATCAAGCCTAACTGCTCTTAATTCTTCTTTGAATTTGTTGATCACATCCCCCTCCATTTGAGCATGCTCTAAATTGCTAATTGCATCATATACAAAATTCACTAGTTCATCTAAATATCCTATGGTGTAATCAAAAGCTAAAGTTTCAGCGTAATCTTCTACTGAATATCTAGCTCCGTGCCCTTTAGTCGCCACATGCAAAGTTATTAGTTTTAATATTGGCAAGGTAGTTTTACTTAACATATCTTTTTCACGAGCATTAAGTGATACATTCTCCCCCTTACCTTCAGCTTCGACTTTTTCTTCCATACTTCTTATGATCTCAGATACTTTGTACATCATGCTGTCTTTTGTCGTCCATGATTGGTGTGTTTTTGTAGGATGTAGGCAAATATCAGCCTTATCACATTTATATAATTTAAAACCTGATACTCCATTTTCTGCTGGAGAACCAAAAATTATTTTATCTATCAATTTATCATCACCCCTTACCAGAGATGGCTTATGTATAAATGAAATATTACCACCCTTGCCTTTCACAGATAAAACTGTGCCACTTATACTCATAAGGAACTCTTTATCTGAAGTAGGAAGATTGCTACTTTCCTTTTGAAGTGCATACCATACTAAATTATACTCCTCTGGCAACATTGGCTTATCCTTATCTTTGTCCTCATTATTGGCATCGCTTGCATTCTTGGTATCATTGCAATCTTCTCTTGCTGTGAAGTAATTAGACATAGCATCGCCTATGCCACCATTATTACCACCCATCTTTCTTGCATGACACCCAAGACGATGAGAGGCTTCTGTTTTAGGAAATAAGCCAGAGGCAATACTTGCACCAAGTTGACAACTATTAATATTTTGTGCATTCATAAACCTTGCCATTGCTTCTAAATTCTCAAGTAAATCTGCAATTTGTGGCGAGATTGATTTAATAGTTAGCATTACCGTATAGGATAATGCATTAGTCCCAATCTGCTTAATTAACATCTGAATTTGCTTGCCACTGATATAGCCAAAGCCTCCAAAGTTAATATTAATACCACCACATCCTGCATCAAATGAGGGCATGTCAAAGCTTAATAATTGCAGCTCTGTAGATGGAGTTCTAGCATACAAACTACCCCCTGTTGCAAAGTTACCTAATTGATCTTGCCATATTTCTGGTCGGTTGTAGTTTGAATTCATCCCAAGCTTCCCCAGTAAATTTGATTTCGCATTTACATTGCTGGGGTTAAATGATACTATCAGACCAAGTATAATGGCGTATTTAATAAAACCTTCTCTATAATGAGTACATTTATGCATTACAAAACTTTTGACACTCATAAATACATTAAAAGCCTCCAAGAAACTGGCTTTAATGAGCAACAAGCTGAAATCCTTGTTAAATCTCTGCTTGAATCCAGAGATTTTGATCTTTCTATTCTTGCTACTCGTGAGCAAGTTGCAGAGGTTAAATCTGATCTTCAAAAGAATATTGCTCAACTTGATAGTAAATTGAGTAGGGAGATTTCTGCTACTCGTGAGCAAGTATCTGAAGTTAAATCTGACCTTCAAAAAGAAATCTCTGTCATTAAACATGACATACTTAAGTGGATGATCCCCCTTATACTTACTGTAATAGCTTTCGTTGCTGGCATTGCAGTTAAATTGTTTATCTAAACTCATTTACTTAACCTCTCTTTTAATTTACTAGCTGCATATACTGCGTGTTTTTCAAGCTCATCTATTGCAAGAAAACTTGAAGAAATAGGTATGGCAACTCCTAGCTCCTGACTATATGCAAATACTGATGGCACAAAATCAACACCCCATTTTTCTACTAAATCTGCCCTATTTGAACTTGGGAATTTTTTGATCTCTTTATTATCCATCGCCACTGAAGAAACAGTAAATCCATAGCGATTAGCAAAGACTTCAAGAACCTCTGCAAAATGTGAGCAGTAAATGCAGCTTCCTTTATAGAAAAAAAGTAATTTAAATTTCTTTGCAAAACTCTTGAGCAATTCTTTATTATTTTCTGCATCATTCCTGCTTTTAATTTTAGCACCAGACGCAGATATTGGTATTTCTCTTGCTATATTTAAACTTGGCTCAACTAGAAGCGCATCTTGCCAATTTGCAGTAACTACATCCGCTTTGGCAAACATCTCATTTTGGTATCTAATAAATTTTATTGTATTATCTACATTCGGACGCATTATCATTGCTGCTTTTGCTTCATCAAGCTCCTCTCTGAATTGATTTAATTCCTCAGTTGCAGTGTTTTCAGTGTCACTCTTTTGATTTATATCTTGCTCTTTTTTACTTTTTATTCGTTCTTGCTGCTCGAACCAAAACCACCCCCTTTTACTTCCTTTGTAGAAATCTCCATATGCAAACGCTTCGCTTGCTATACAAAGTGATAAGATAACTAATATTGTGGCTTTAATAATATATGTCTTCATAGAACCTCCTTTTTAATTGAGTTTGTAATCTTCATTCCTGCTAAATAATCTATTTCATCGGCGAAACCTAAGCAGATAATTTGAGTGATAACTCCCCAAGCTATCAATATTGAGGCGAGGTATGCAGCACCCTCTCCAGAGAAATTAAAAAAGTGGCAATAATTTATAAATATTACAAATGGCAATATCGGCAGTAATAGAAAGAATGTTTTAATTGACCGATTAGGTGATAGGTGCTTTTCAGTATTTAAATTTACTATTTTTAATTTTAGAAACAACTGCCCTAACGTTCTTCTATAGCCATCTTTCCAAGATATAAAATGATATAAGTAATATGCAATGACAAAAGCATTGAATGACATTACAAATGCACAGTCGCCACTACACGCTATATTAGCATTTTTAAGAATAGTAACTCTCAGAACACTCCATAGCATAAAAGATATAAAGAATAATTGTGCGCAAAACTGTAAAGAGATTAGTAAATCAATTACATACGCAGCAATACGCTTAAATCTTATTAAATAAGAAGATTTTTGTATTTCATCATGCTTGACTGTATACATACCGATCAAGCCGTCTATTTTCCAAATTGCAATCAAGTAAATTGGTAACAAACAATATAGAATACACAACAAGTAAGCCCTCCCTATCTCCATCCCGCCTGCTTTTAAAGTTAGCAAACCCACAAATGATACTGGTGGCAATGAAAGGATTAGTATTTTTGAGAAACACTGACGATATGTAAGCTCTGACTCCTTAGCAGACAGCAACTTCAATCCTGCAAACAACTGTCCCAACGTCCTTTGATATCTAGATTTCCATGAGACTAAATAATAAACGACATATCCACCAAAGATTGCAGAAAGCACACTATATTGAATATACGTATAATCTGCCATATTACTCGGGATAAATGAGACTATCACACATACGAGTGGTATCATGAACAGTATAAATACTGCTATATCTACCAGATAAGCTAGCATGCGTAAAATATTGATATTGATTTTATTTTTATTCATTTTATTGATCCATATTATCTATTTTATTACTAAAGCCCTTTCTTTCGTCAGGCATATTAGCTGCTCTTTTTGCAATTTCATCTGCTGAATTAGCATTTGATTTTGCATCTATTTGGATATTTGGAATATTTATGTTAGGCACTACAATCTCATCATAGAATTCTTTAAAATCTACATTTGACAAGTCTATGTTTTCTAAATCTTCTTTATTAAGTCCACTGCAGCTTGGATTTTCTGCATCACCATTATTCCTACCAAGCTGCTTTTTTGCTTCCTGATTAATTATTTTAGCAATTATTGAATCGTAACAACAAAAGGTTGTTCTTTTTATGACACAAACCCCTAAGAATTTTGTTTTACAAAATGTCCCTATTTCCACACATTTCTTTTCCTTTCTTTTTTTAGCAAGATTCTTAGCTTCAGGAGGACAGCCAGCTCCTAACATTTTACCCCAGCCACCCATTTTAGAACAACAATTGGTATATCCTGCGAGTTTTTTATCGCAATGCTCAGACTCCCCTTTAAATACATTGATAAGATCATCTCCAACAATTCCTTTCTTAGCATCCTTAAGCGCATTTAACATAGCTACTGCTTTTGTTAAATCTGTGTCTTCTTCCATATTTGCTTTTTTAACAGCATCGCAATTACCATCTAAGCATAGGGCTGCACATAACAAATCTTTGCCATCTACGTTATCACCTTCTTTGATTAATTCAGTTCTCTCCTCTTCCCATGATATCTCACGCTCGCATGCAAACTTTCTTTTTAAGTTACCGCAATATTTAAGCCCTCCTTCTTCTTCGTTTGAAATGCAATCTTCGGCTACCATTGTGCAATTATCATGGTCTATTTTTTTACAATCATTCTTAGAATTTCTGGCGCAATCCATTTTGTATTTATATTGCCAGCAGTCCCTTTTGACATCTACTCCATTTACTTGTCTTGTTCCTCCAGGAATTGAACAATAGAGATCTTTCTCACTGCAAGCCGCTGAGCTAACATCAGTAACTGCAAAACTCAATAAAAATATAATTATATAAATAATAAATATTTTACTCTACCCAGCATCGCTTCTCCCATTTATCATTAAATTCTCTACAGCAATATTGAGTTGCCCTTAATTCAACATATAACCTCCCACTATTCCCAAATGCCAATTCTATTCTAATTGTATTGTTCCCATCTCTTAAATGCGGTAATAAATTAACGTTTGGATTCGTGTTATAGAATCTTTTTGTATTGCACGTTTTTGTAACACTTCCTGAATACAAATCTGTAAATTCTCCATATCCTCCGTGCCAACTTCTTTTTCTCGAAAATGATCCATTACCACCTGTGTCATTATGTACCTGCACTCCATTTACTGATATTCTAATCCAATCACTATATTGTATATTTGTTACTCTAAATTCTTTAACCGCACTTCTATCTTTAACCGTAAAATTTATATTTTTATCCATTAAATGACATCTTCCACTATCTCTTACTTTATCTATTGTTCCTAAATATAAACTTGGATAATTTGCTTTCCAATATATATTACCATCTATACTCCCTCCAACTATTCCTCCAGCATCATATCCGCAATCTTCTAATCTTCTGCAATTAACACTTAATGTCTTTTCACATACTACATTCCCTGCTGGCCTTTCACATGTTTCTTCATATATTTCGATATCTGTTACTTTTTCTTTTTTTACTACTTTTTTATATTGTTGCCTTTGCTCATTCTCTTTTTCCTTACATCCTTCACTTGTCATTCTTTCAAATGCAGCTATTGGGTCATCATTGATATTTTCTGCTTTGGTAAATATTTCCTGGCTCTCATATCCTTCTATTGTTTTTTTATTCATGGAATCTCTTGTTATGCCTTCTGGAGAATTACTATCTGCCGACTGCATCTTTTGATGTGATTTACTTTTCATTTCTGCATCATCCATTTGATCAACATCATTTGCATGAATATCGGCATTTTCTTTTGAATAATTAGGTATGTTATTACCTGACTCTTCACTTGATGCCATGTTTTGTGATTTCAGTAATCCATCTTGTGCAAGTGATTCAATGGATGATGCTGAAACACTAGTAATTTCACAATTTGCTGCAATAAATATGATCGCCAGAAAAATTTTGAAAAATGAAAACCTTAGCTTGTCCTTAAAATGCCCTGTCATTGTCCCAGCCTCTCTTTTGCTTCTCTTGCAAGCTCACCACTGCTGCTAAATTTTTCAAGAGCGTATCTTGGGCTTACCATGCCTGTTAATTTATCAAAAATAGTTTGGCAGCTAGCTTGTAATCCTTCATTACATGGCTTTGTAAGCACAAATGTTGGCACTTTTGTGACTTCATATTCTATAAATAGGCTTGGATCTATCAAAATCCCCTCTTTATCAGTAGAGAATTTGCTTAAAAAAGCCGCCGTTTCCTTAAAACTACCATTTTTAAAGCCTCTTAATATTACAGCTCCATTATAATTGCTTGCTAGTTTGATTAGATTCTCTAAATTCTTTTCTCCTAAAGAAAATGATGCAAATACTAAAAAATCTGTGTATGACTTACTTGTATCATTACTCACTTCACTAGAAGTTCCAAGAGCCTCTTCCATGATGCCCTTGGAATTTTCTATTAATTCATTTGCTAATTCTTGGTTTTCCTTAGTTATTTTAAGTTCTGGTTCTATAATCGGCTTTGCAACTAGCGCATCCTCGTTTAGTTTATTTTCTAAATTGCGAGTCCAATTTGCCATATCTTGATCAATTGGCTTTTGAAAATCTTTAGCTTTGATGCCGCTGTTCTGGCTCTGATTATTTTGAATCTCTGATAATATTTTCCTACCTTCCTTTACTTGCTCGTTCTCACTTGCAAATACTTTTATAATTATGGCAAGAAATAGAAATATTATTCCTCCCACCAAAATCATTATAAGCCTTCTAAGTATTATACTAGCTCTTAATAAATGCGGATTTAGTGGAATTTTTTTCTCCAATTTATTTGGCTTTTTTACTATTTTATTTTTCATTCTTTTTTTATATTTTTTCATCTTAACCACCCTAAAATAGGCAACAGTTGCGTTTGCGGAAAAGAAGATAGGCAAAATCTTCTCCTTTATATGGAAATTCCCTGCCACTTGAATACATTACATCTGACATACCTATATTATTGCAGCTATAACCTCCCTTCACATTGGGTCTAGGATAAGTCATTTGCGTTCTATACTGGCTTTTTGGTATTCTCCAGTTATAGCTGCTTTTACAAATCTTGCCATTTGGCTTTGCATCACTAGTTGCAGTTTGCCTTGCAAGCCCTAATCTGTGCAATTTAGCAATTTGTCTAGTTGCTAGTAATTGACTTGTTGCAACTCCACCAATATGACTTTCCACTGTTCCTGTAAACGGATAGATGCTTCCTTGACATCCTGCACACCAAAATAATAAGTCCATTGATCTTTTTGTGGCAGTTGATGCTATACAATCAACAGAGCACGCCATCTTTGCAATTGGGTTTGATAATAAAAACGTCTCGGGGTGCATAAAATTAGCCAAACTATCACTATAATGCGATGGATCTAGCTCACTTAAATAGGCAAGATCATAACTTGCCATATCCATGCAGCCAAAATCTGTTATAAGATTTAATAGAAATAATGGTGGGTACACATAATAATGAATATGATAATACGCCTTACTTCTCTTTTCACTTTCGGTTCGTATTTTTTTATTAGACCCTTGGTTCTTACTCGACATAACTTTAAGTCCACCAAGTGATACCAAGCAAAATGGCGTTTTTGTGATTTCAATTATCCTAATTGGCTCCCAGAATCCTATCGTTAGACCTGGAACCATAGGAATACCTCCTCTATTGCAAAAGCACACCGGCATGCTTGGGTTTTTTGTATCCTTGAATTTTGAACTTCTAATTAAAGGTATTTTACCAATAGTCATTGGAAAAATGCAGCTCCAACAGATATCTGTAATTGGATTTAAAAATCTTCCATTACACTTACCACCCTCTGCTGATGCAGAGAAAGGGAATAAGGTGATTAACAATAATGTAAGAAATAGTTTTTTCATTTTTTTTGCTTTTGATTATTTGTAAGTGAAAAACCTTCTTTGTTTTTAAGATTGATCTGCTCTTTTCTTAACTGATTTAGCACTTTTAATTGAGGTGAGTTCTCACCTTCCTTGCCAAAATATTTGATAATCCCATTGTAAATCTCAATTGCCTTATCATGCTGCTTTAATCCCACATATCCTTTTGCATATCCCAAATATACTGTCATATTATCGCTATCAAGCTCTCTGGCTTTTTCAAAATTATCTATAGCTTCTTGGTATTTTAAAAGTCCTAGTAAACTATATCCTTTATTTAAGTAAGCATTAGTAAAAAGGGCATTTTTACTAATAATCCAATCACTTATCTTAATAGATTCACCATATTTTGCTTGCTGATTTAAAATATAACTAATATTGCTGTAACTTTGCAGATTATTTGGCTCATATTTGATTGACTCATCAAATGCTTTAATTGCCTCTTCATATTGATGTAAAGTTGTGTATGACTGTCCTTTTAAAAACCATAGCTGACCTTGTATTTCTTTAGTTAGTGATCCAGGTGGCAAGGTAACATATATCTTATCTATAGTTTCTAGCATCTCTTTTGCTGCAAGTTTTGGCTTTCCTGCAAAAGTGTTTTCTTGCATAGCCCTCCTAAAATCTTCTCCCTTTTCTATAAAGGTGTCATTTTGAATAATAGCTTCGCTATATTGAGAATTCCTTGGAATTACATGATCCTGCAGTTTAGTTGAAGACTGCAAACTATCAGCTGTTTTTGCTGCAACATTACTTGTTATCATGCCGAATGTTAGCAGTAAAGCTATGATGACATGCTCAAATTTATTTACCATTTTGCTTGCCTCTACTTCCTATTATTTTTTTTCTTTCGTTTTCTTTATTTAAATTAATTTCATTTATTGTAAGCACTAAATCTCCCTCTTTTTGATAAACCACAGAAGGCACATTTACTATTTTAAATCTTTGGCTGTACGCTCCCCATTGATCAAAGAAATATTGATACTCTTTGCCGTTTATTTCTTTAAACCCAGGACTGCCATCTATTAGAATTATTTTTGCTAATTGATTCTTATCTTGATAATCTCTCGCATATTTTAACTGCTCTTCATTATTGCCATCTACAAAAATAAGTGGCTCATTAAATAGCATGTAATTAAGTGGGTTTATTGCAGTCCCTGCCTTATGTAAAACTTCATATTCAATTAACTCTGGGTTTTTCTTTGCTTCTTCTATCCCTACTTTGGGTATAGCAATATCCTCTTCTAAATACATAGTAGGATCAAAAGTTCTAGTTCTATTTTCAACCGCATCGCTTATACCAGATACTCGGTTCGGGTTTTTAATTTGTTTCGTTACTTCTTTTTGATAATTCTTTTGAAATTTCTCTAACTCCCCATTTTCTTGATAAATTGATAGTTTCCTTGCAATTTCTTGCTCAATATCAGCCTCAATTATAGGATAGGTCTTGCCATAACTGCCAAGGTCTTTTGCAAACACTTGATTCTCCAATAAAAAAAGAGCTGTTGCTAATATGGACAATATAATTGCTATGATGAACAGATAATCTCTCCTCGCAATAGCTTTGCAAATGATAACAATAACCGCACCTAATGCGAAACTTATCGTATATTTATTGAAGTATAATCCAACAAGTGCGCAGGCTATAATGATACATAGCTCTGCTATATTAAGTCCTATAAAAGTCTTCTTTTTTAATATTTCAATTATCTTACCCACATTCACTTACCTTCTAAGTCTTCTTTTGCTGTCACTGAGTTACCAAAAGCTTTTTTTATCAGTAAATCTGTAGCATCTTTTGCACCACTTACAGGCTTTGGTGAGCTAAATATTATCGCATTATTGCTTTTAGCATACTCATCTAAGGTTTTGACAAATAACCTTTTGTAATTTTCCACCTCTTCTGTGACCATTTCACTACTATTACCTTGGTTCACCTGGCTCATTACATGACTGATAACTTTCTCAAAATTCACATACACAAATTGCTGTTGGCTCGGCTTAATTGTAAGCGTTGCTACAATTAAACAAATAATAAATCCCATGACGAACCCTACTGTCGCTGATTTTTTACATAATTTCATTACCTTACCTCTGGATAAATTTCTTTCATTACTTGCTCTACTGCAGACCCTGTATCCATCCCCTGCTTTTTATATTTTTCTACTTTAGAGTACACTTCTGGCGTTGATGAATAGAGAACTTGCGCATATCGATCAAGCATTAATCTACTAATAAAATATTGCTTATTAGATTCATAAATTAGTATTTCTGAATACTCCCCTTTTACTGTCTCTAACTTGCTGATATTATTTATAATCCCACTTGCTACTCTCATCTTTGTAAGTGCATCACAAGATTCTGGGCTTTGTTTTAGCATGAGTTTCCAACCACAACTTTGCGCAACACTTCTTCTAGCCGTTTCTGCAAGCCCCCCAGTTGATTCTCCATCTCCATAAAAATGCTCAAAACTTTGCGTACCAAGTACCAATGCTCCATTATACTTTCTCACTGTCTTTGCCATTGAAGCCAAAAAGAACGGGAAGTTTTCAAGGGCATACCATGCCTCATCTATTAATATGATGAATTTTTGATCCCTATCTCCTGTATAAATTTGCTGCACTATCTGCACTGCAAGCATTTGCATAATTACCCCACCGAGTTCTGGGAATTCTCTTAAATCATCAAATTCCATTACTGTCAGCTGTTTATCAAATTTAACAGCATCTTCTCCTATAAAAAATCTCCCGTAGTTTCCTTGACTTCCAAAATCAAATAATTGTTTGGATAGGTCTCTATCATTTTGGTCACCTGCTTCTAACTCTTCTATTATTTTATCAATGCTGGTTTTCTTTTTATATTTAGCCCAAACTCTGCTAATTGCTCGTGATAATGATGCATTTTGTAAATCTGATGTCCCGTGAACAGGAGCAGCCATCTTTTGTACTATTTTCTTTACATAATTTAGTGAATCCTGTCCTATTTGCGGTTGGTTTTCGTCATGCTCTACTTTCGGATTATATGCCTCTCCTTCAGGAATACCCACAAATGGATTCAAACAGATGGATGAGTTCTCTCCAAATTCTATATGGTCTCCACCCATTATATTGCATAGCTTTTCAAAACCCCTTCCCATTTCTACAACAAAAACTCTTGTCCCCTGACTCATATGATTAAGCACAAATTCTAATAAAAACACTGTTTTACCACTTCCTGTC
Source organism: Eutreptiella sp. 'Long Island Sound 2002' (assembly GCA_964036045.1). Lineage (NCBI taxonomy): Eukaryota > Euglenozoa > Euglenophyceae > Eutreptiales > Eutreptiaceae > Eutreptiella > Eutreptiella sp. 'Long Island Sound 2002'. The sequence continues at coordinate 8,224 of CAXIWF010001850.1, read as the reverse complement.
TCTCCTATAACACATGCATTGTAATTATTAGCACCCTCATAATTATTCCACGAAAAAAGCTGACCTAATCTTCCTGTCAAAAGCATTCCTCCATTACTTGAACCTTTCCACTCTGCATGAATTGGCATTAAGGCTTTTGGCTCACTGGATAATACTGTTTTCTTAAGCTTGAACGTTTTTAATAACTGACCAAGATCAGTTTTATTGAGATATGGACAAAATGATAACAGTGAAGGTAAATGAAAATTATTTAAAGGCTTAATTACAAAATCTCTTTTTCTCCACAAACTCATTAATGCACTTTCTGTATAATCTATTTTGTCTGCCTTGGACGTGACCATTACAAAAAAGCTGCTTCTTAAAAATCTTTCTCTGTTTTTTAGGTTATTTTGTAAAATATAACTCCACTCCTTAGTCTCTTCCGCCAAAACTCTGTTAAACTTTTCTAAATAGCTAGGCTGATTAATCAGCATCTCACCTTTCTTTCTATACGCCTCTTGATTACTCTCCTTTAACTCATTTGATATTGAATAACATATGGCAAACCTAGATGGTATTTGCATATAATCTGATTCATTATCTCCAAGCAAACTTACCATTTGATTTATTGACCAGCCATCCTCTTCATTATTACCAGCATCACCCTTAGGTAAATTTGTCACCTCATATACTCTTGTTAAATATTCCCCGCACTTATTCATCACCCCTCCAGAATCAACAAGTAGGCTATTAGCTGTATCTACAATTTGATCTGAAATGCTATCATATTCACTATAACTGACGTTCTTGTAATCTGGGTAATTTACTAGCTCTTTTATAAGTGAGATAAATCCTTCTGGCTTAAGTAATCTCGGATTACATCCCAAACCTGCAATCATTATTTTAAGTCTATCCTTAAATTTTAGGATATTCTCTGCACCTCTTTTCTTATCTAGATTATTTGCATAGGAGATAAATAATTTATAATCCCTATGCTTAAAATTAACATCCTCCCTTTTGTTAAATTCTTTAATATAATCAGTGCGATATTTACCTAATTTAGCAAATATTTCTTCGTCCTGAACTTTTCCCTGTTGCCATTTTTTAATTTGACCCTCTATATTATCACTTGCCAATAATAATACTTCAATCACACCGCCATAAGGTAATTGATCATCAAATAACATTGAGATTTGCTTATAGATGCTGTCTTCTATGCCAACGATAGAATCACACAAAAAAGTGAACCCTGCAATATTACCATCCAAATAATAAAGGGACTCTTTTTTGTTATAAAGGCGATATGGAAATAACTCGCTCCTCGGAGTTGGATTATGCATCTTATCAAGCAATACTTCGCTTAAATTCTTTGTATTTGTCCTAAATCCTTCTTTAATAGTCGCAAATAAACCTTTTGCACTTTCTGTAAGTTTTTTTGTGTTCACTGGTGGAATCATTTTGCAATTACCTCCACTTCTGATTCTTTGTAAGTAATTCCTCTTTCTTGATATTGGTTAAAATGAATTGTTATCTTTTCTTTTGCTTCCTCTGTATTAGTTGAGATTTTATCTGATGAACCTTGGCAAAAACTTGCTTCTTATTCGAAACTTTTTTTCCCGACTTATTATCAATAAATTCATCTAGTTTATCATCATTTATTAACTCATTTACCTTGTTTACTGATTCACAGCCTATTCCTTTGTGTGGCTTACAATCAAAGCTTCCTTTGTAAACTGAGCAGTTACTTAAAAGTAAAGTAACACTTAAAAATAATATTCTTTTTGTTATAATTTTTATCATATCCTTATTTTAATTTAATTGCCTAATGTAGGGTGCATCTGCGTTACCTGATTTGTTCTTTATTGCTTCATCTCGCTTTCTTGCTATGGCTTTTTTAAGCTCAGAACTTCCAAAAAATACACCTTCTGTAAAAATTACATCTACTTTTCTACCTGCTCCTATTTGCACTATAGGCTGCAGGCTCTCAGCCCTATCTATATAATATTTTGAAAGCCTATCCATGCTGCTAGAAGCACCACTCGTAAAACCATCTTTCATTTTTTCTTTGAAGCTTTGCTGAGGTATTTTATTACTTAAAACTATTGATGGTTGATGATTGCCTGAATTTGGGTTTAATGTATCAGAAAAACCACTCAGTAAACCTGCTGCAAAACTATTGGTGAGTAACTTACCTTCTGTTGATACTACTTCCCCTCTAATCCCAGCTCTACCATCTTCTCCTGTCACATATCCTGCAACTTCTGTTTCTACAATCTCTGCTGTCGCAATTTCTGTGCATGATAATTTCTCAAGCCTAATCTTTGCTCTTTCACTTGATAAGTTGCCAAATGCCGCTCCTATAATATGACAGTCTTTAAGGTCACTTTTAAACTTCCTTGGTAATGTCCCGTGATCTATTATTCTAATTAAAATTGGCTCAGGATCAGTTCCTGCACTAAGTCCAGTTTCAGCATCTACACCAGATAATAAAACAGCACGAGCAAAACTCCCTGCTGGTATGTAATTATCCGCAGTTTTTAGAGTTTTGTAATTCTCAGAATTCTGCGCATTTTCTAAATTCAAATTATATTGACTTATTTCATTGCTTTTAGCAGATGGTGATTCTTTAATATTAATATTATTCTTACTTTTTATATTTTGGATTTCTCTTGATAAATTAGTTAATTTATCTTCTACAAATGGATCGCTTGCCTGCTTTTGCCTGCCCTTCTCTATTTCTGCTTTGATCTCTCCTATCTGCCTACTTATAAGCTTTTCTTGTAGATCTGACTGCTCTTTAATTTTGGTCTCAAGTGCATCCTTCCAAAGCTGATCTGTTGTTATTACTTCCTTAGTGGTTTTGATTGTTATTTCTTTTCCTGCATCCTCCTTCTCTTTTACTATTTTTTGCGTGCTTGATTTTTTAATTCCTAAATAAGAAATACTGCATATAGCAAGAGTTAAAGCCAAAATTAGAATCGCTATTTTAGACTTCAATTTAAATAACTTTTTCCTGTCAAAATTCTTGAAATTAATCATATTTGATATACCATTATTATTACATTGCCTCTAATACTCACTGAAAGTGCTCCTCTGAATAATTCACTTATTTGTTTAAGCCCTAGCGCACTCGGCTTACTTTGATACTCATATTTCATTAATCTTAAAAATCTGTTGCTATACTCTGTAACTCTAGTGACCATAACTTGCTTACCTTCTAAGGACTGATACCCTCTCCATACGAGATTATTGCTGAGATTATGTGAGGGGTTTTGATGCTTTTTGTAGTTATTTATTTCCTTTAGACTAATATCCCTTTTTGTGAAATTACGGTCTTCTCCTTTGGAAATATCCCTGATCGCCTCAATTACTTGCTTCTTAATATCCTGTACCTCTCTTTCTTTCCTTTTTACCTCTTTTAAAACTGGTTTTTCTATAATCACAGTTTTTGGCTCACTTGCTTTTTTTACTTTGAAATTGATATCCTGCGTGTAGCCTTTTTCCGTTATAATTGTAATTGGTACTATTTCTCCTGCTATTCCTTTAGCTGATAAAAAGATTGCTCCAGTCTTATTATCTCCCTCAATGCTATACTCATCTATATTGCCAATAACTTTTGCTATTCGATCTTTCTTAACTTCTATTCTGTTAACACCTACTTGTGATATTTCAATATTTATTCTTTTATTGCTATCTGCTTTATAAATTGCAGCATAGACTGGGGCTTGTAGTGATGTAAATCCTGTAAGTACTCCAGCAAATAGAGCGTAAATTATTGTCCTTTTAGGTGTGATTTTGCAGGTTTTGTTTATCATTGCTTCTCATTAAATGTTTTAACTAATAATCTCCCATGTGATTTTCCGTATCCTATTACATAGGTCACTGACTTTTGACTCTCGCTTCCCTTACCAAAACTTGAACTTAATATTCCTGTAACCTCAACCTCTTCTCCATTTTTGAGTATTTTAAGACCTGTAATATCAAATTTGGTGGCTAAGTTATATTTTTTGTATTTTTGACTCTCTTCCTTGTAATGCTCAGTAAAGCTATGATAGGACTTACTATCTACATGCTTGAGCAAGATTTGCGATTTATAATCAAGGTTATCTGGAGTTAAATCCAGTAACATCTCTATATAAAATAATGTCATCTGCTCTATATAAGAATCACTAAAGCCGTCCTTGCCTGTGATTGACACTACGTCTTTTAAAGCTGGAATAATTATTGTTTTATCGTTTTTTGAAATGCCAATTATTCCAAATAAAAGATTGCTTATTAATAATAAAGAGGAAATCCCAAGCAATATATTCCTCTGCTTATATAACGCTTGGTTCTGCTCATTTACCGCCAGTGGATTCATAATTACCTTTTATTAAATTGTTATAAATAATGTTTGCCGTAATATTTAATTTTTTTGGCACAAATAAGATCGCTCAAAATAAAAAATAGTTTCTTGGCAAAGCCTGACTTCTTAAGCTTTGCCTTGACATATCTCATTACAAATACCCCACAAAACATGCTACTTATCGCAATTATTAATGCATGAAATGCAAAGCCTAAGACCGCAAGTGACCCAGTAAATACTATTTCACTAATGGCAAAACTCAGTATTTTTCTCTCTTCGTCCAGTAATGTGAATATTTTTGTTTGCATAAAATTTACTTTGTAATTAGTTTTATGCATATTTCAAAGATGAATACTGATAAAATTGCCAGTATTATTGGTGCAGGAGTTGATGTTCTTGCTGTTGCATAGCCACCACCTGCAAGTATCATAGCATCTATTACAAATGACCCAGCACCAGCCATTAATTCTTTGACTGTTGCCTGCAGATTATCTACAAAATCAAGCTGAACTGCTGTACCTGCTGCATTCGCATCACTTACTATTGTTGCGACCAATGCTGTTACCATGCATAATGTCAGCGCACTGTTTGCCAACTGATTTTGCTTTGTTGATATTCCTTTAGATTTGTGACTGTTTATTTTGTTTAGTGGTTTTTTCATGGTTAGTATCTCCTGTTGTTAATTGTTGATTGTTGATTGAATAATTTAAATTTACTTTTTTCTTTCCATTACTACTTATTGTTTTGTGGTGATTTTTTTATTGATTCTGATTCCGTATTTGAAGAAGCATCTGAATTATTATTCTCTTTTTTGTCCTTCACTCCATATTGAGAAATAAACCAACTCGTGGCTTTTTCAGTATACTGCTCTCTCAGATTTTCTAGGGTTATTTGCTTTGCTAGCAAACGCTTATTGTCTTCACTCACTTTTTTTGCAAATTTCTCCCACACCTCTCTTATCGTCTTAGCCCATAGCTTGTTACCCTCGCTTTCTTCAGTATTTTTAAAAGCAATTTCTTCCTTCTTTTTTGATGCTTTTACTTTATTTTTCATCTCTTCCTCAAGACTCTCTATTGAGAGATTCCCATTACCAAAATCTAAACATAACCCAAATATGTAGTTAAACTGCAACCTATTTTGCTCATAGTCGCTTTGGAATTTCAATAAAGTTGCATAGGAATCTTTATTTTCTGATTCACTAGATTTATTTACAGATTCATTGCTTTTATTTGGCTCAATTTTATTTTTATTAGGTATGAAGGGATAAAAAAAACCTCCGCTTCCCGCAAAACTTACATTGCTAACCCCAAGAAAGCCTATAATCGATAGTGTTGTTACTAATTTATTCATATTTATTGCCTATTTTTATTGTTATAAATCTTCATGATTGACTGGACATAACTGTGTCATTTCATTTTCTATTTCTTTTGCGAATGCTGCACACTCCTCGCCTATTGTGGCATCTTTCATTTTAAGGCATTCTTTTTTGCTGTCTGCATGTGTAATAAAATTATCTAGCTTCTGGCTACTTAAGGACAACATTGCAGTTAACTCCTGCTCATAATCTACTGTCGGATCAGTATCCTTATGACATTTATCCTTGTATAAAATAAATAAATACATGATAAGATTATTTTTCGCCTCTACTTCCTCATTGCTTGCAAGATCAATCTTAAATGACTGCAGCTTCTTTACTTTCTCAAGCAATCCTTCTTCATCAGGTCTGTGATATTTGACATTTGTAGACAGCGGTAACTCAAATGCTATTTTGTACCAATCTAATATATTGCCTATATTGCACGCTACTTTCGGTGTTAACTCTATTGCTTCACCAGCTATCGCCTCCCCTAGCTCTTTAATTTTTTCTATTTGCCCTTTTTTTATTTCTAAAAATTTTGGTAAATGCAGCTTTGCTGCAGCATCTTTAATTATTTTGACTTCTTCTTTAATATTCGCTCTCTCTACTCTAAACAAATCTAATGTTTCATTTATTTTACTTCCTGTGTTTTCATTTAATTTTTCTAAATCTAAATTTATTTCTTTTAAAAAATATCCGTATTTTTCTAAATTATCCATGCTCTCAAATAAGTTAATTCCTATTTGCTTAAACCCTTCCGTAATCCTTTGAAGTTTGTAACTGGATAATTCTCTAAAACTTAAATCTAAATTATTGAGAAATTTATTAATATTTTCTGATACATCTTTTGTGAAATCCTCAAAGCTTGCTTTTTGATAAAGCTCTAATATATTTTCAAATTTTACTTTCTCCTGTCCCTTGAGTTCTGTTAAACTGTCATATCCTAAGTTCTTAAATATTTCTTTTATTTGAGCAAGCTTATCTTTTAAAGCTTGGACTTCACCACTCCATATTTTTGAAAGTGTCGATTGATTCTTGACTACAGACTTTAGGTCATAAGCAGATAATATGGCGACCACACACCCTATCTCTGAAATATGTGTATCCCTTATATCTATCCCAAGCTCGCTCGTTATTAATTTTAATCTTGATATTTCTTCTACCTCTAAATTGCTGAGTTTCTCCATGCCAACTACACTTGCTAGCCTATTTATTTTTTCTATATCTCTATTTTGATAGTCAGCTCCTAAAAACTCTTTTATTTTGATAAATTTCTCTTTTTTAGTGTCTGTTATTACTTCGGTTGTTAAGCTTGAATCTAAATATTCAAGCAACTCCTGTGCTTTTTGTATTTCACTCCTATCCATACTCCAAATATCAAAATTTAGCTTCTTCAGGTTACTGCTTAGGTTTTCTAGCTTATTTATTTCTTTTGGCTCAATTTTGAGTGTAGAAAATATTTGTTGTAATTTCTTTGCATCAAACTCTTTTGATTCTTTTGCAACAGGAAATAATCGGAATATTTTTTTAGTTACCTCAATATCTTTATCGCTTGCTGTGATAATTTGATCTTTAGAGATCGTCTCAAATAATTTACTAACTTCTTTTATTTCTGTAAAAGACAAATAAGCAATTTCTTTATTTAAAATATTTTTTAATATAGTTGATAACTTCCGCATTTTTACTAACTGATTTTCTAAATCTTCACTTAGTGAAAATTTAATCCCAAACGACTTCATTAAATGAATTACTTGGCTTGTTTCTTTTTTATCTCTCTTTTGAACTCCAAGCACCTCCATTATTTTAGCTATTTTAGCAGCATCATAGCTATTCAAATCTTCTATTGTGCAAAATTCACTGACAAAATGTACTGCGCTTTCTATTTCTTCTGCTGTACTTGTGAATGTTAGATTTAGACCTGTGAGTTGCGCAATCTTTGATTTTAATTTGAGTTGAGATAGCTTGCTAAAATCAAAATTAAATTCTTTTTTAATTGCGATTTTGCATATTCTGGCTTAATATCAGATATTTTAGCAATACCACTTGCTTTAAATAACGTTGCTAGTTTCTTTTGATTAGCATCTTCTAGCCAATTATTCTCTATTTTTAAAATTCCTAATATTTCGTTGAGTTCACTTGTTTTAGTTAAGTCAGATATTTCCAAACTCGTACTAATTCCATATGATTTGCAAAATTCTAAAAACTTTTTTAGCTCCTCGTCTTCTAATTTTGCTAGCTGTTTAATTGGAGCTAAATTAATTTTTCTGACTTTGTTAAAAGTCTCATAACTTATGTTGTTTAGCTCTGCTCCTGTAAGGGCATCATATAATGTTTCGAGATTTGATAGCTTACTTTCTGATATTTTACTAATACTAGAAAATCCGTGCCATTTGCTCAAAGCAGTAACTAGCTCTAATTTTTCTATCAAAGCATCTTCATTGTTCTCTGATATTTCAAAGTCAAAGCTCTTTAAGATACTGCAGCTAGTTTTTATTTCTTCAAAACTTGATGATTTGATATTTATGCCAAATTCCTCAAGCACT
>CAXIWF010001849.1:0-23003 GCA_964036045.1 Eutreptiella sp. 'Long Island Sound 2002' | reverse complement strand
CGGAACCACATCCGTGAAATATTTTGGGGGTCTACAACCCGCAAATATTTGACGGAACCCCATCCGTCAAATGTTTTTGGGGTGTAGACCCCCCAAATATTTGAGGGAACCACATCCGTGAAATATTTGGGGGGTGTACAGCCCCCAAATATTTGACGGAACCACATCCGTGAAATATTTTGGGGGTGTACACCCCCCAAATATTTGACGGAACCACATCCATGAAATATTTGGGGGGTGTACAGCCCCCAAAATATTTGACACAACCACATCCGTCAAATATTTTGGGGGTGTAGACCCCCCAAATATTTGACGGAACCACATCCGTGAAATATTCTGGGGGTGTAGACCCACCAAATATTTGACGGAACCACATCCGTGAAATATTTTTGGGGTGTAGACCCCCAAAATATTTGACGGAACCACATCCGTGAAATATTTGGGTGGTGTAGACCCCCCAAATATTTGACGGAACCCCATCCGTCAAATATTTGGGGCGTGTAGACCCCCCAAATATTTGACGGAACCACATCCGTGAAATATTCTGGGGGTGTAGACCCACCAAATATTTGATGGAACCATATTCCGTGAAATATTTTTGGGGTGTAGGCCCCCAAAATATTTGACGGAACCACATCCGTGAAATATTTGGGGGGTGTAGACCCCCCAAATATTTGACGGAACCCCATCCGTCAAATATTTGGGGGGTGTACAGCCCCCAAAAATTTGACGGAACCACATCCCCGAAATATTTTGGGGGTATAGACCCCCCAAATATTTGACGGAACCACATCCGTGAAATATTTTGGGGCTGTAGACCCACCAAATATTTGACGGAACCACATCCGTGAAATGTTTGGGGGGTGTACAGGCCCCAAATATTTCACGGAGCCACATCCGTGAAATATTTTGGGGGTTTAGACCCCCAAAAAATTTGACGCAACCACATCCGTGAAATATTTTAGGGGTGTAGACCCCCCAAATATTTGACGGAACCACATCCGTCAAATATTTGGGGGGTGTACAGCCCTCAAATATTTCACGGAACCACATCCGTGAAATATTTTTGGGGTGTAGACCCCCCAAATATTTGACGGAACCACATCCGTGAAATATTCTGGGGGTGTAGACCCCCCAAATATTTGACGGAACCACATCCGTGAAATATTTGCGGGGTGTAGACCCACCAAATATTTGACGGAACCACATCCGTCAAATATTTTGGGCGTGTACAGCCCCCAAATATTTCACGGAACCACATCCGTGAAATATTTTTGGGGGTGTAGACCCCCCAAATATTTGACGGAACCCCATCCGTAAATTTTGGCGGTGTAGACCCCCCAAATATTTGACGGAACTACATCCATGAAATATTTGGGGGGTGTAGACCTCCCAAATATTTGACGGAACCACATCCGTGAAATATTTGGGGGGTGTACAGCCCCCAAATATTTGACGGAACCACATCCGTGAAATATTTTCGGGGTGTAGACCCCCCAAATATTTGACGGAACCACATCCGTGAAATATTTTGGGGGTGTAGACCCCCCAAATATTTGACGGAACCACATCCGCGAAATATTTGCGGGGTGTAGACCCCCCAAATATTTGATGGAACCACATCCGTCAAATATTTTGGGGGTGTACAGCCCCCAAATATTTCACGGAACCACATCCGTGAAATATTTTGGGGGTGTAGACCCCCAAAATATTTGACGGAACCACATCCGTGAAATATTTTGGGGGTGTAGACCCCCCAAATATTTGACGGAACCCCATCCGTGAATTTTGGGGGTGTAGACCCCCCAAATATTTGACGGAACCACATCCATGAAATATTTGGGGGGTGTAGACGTCCCAAATATTTGACGGAACCACATCCGTGAAATATTCTGGGGGACTACAGCCCCCAAATATTTGTTGGAACCACATCCGTGAAATGTCTTGGGGTCGTACATCCCCCAAATATTTGACGGAACCACATCCGTGAAATATTTGGGGGCTGTACAGCCCCCAAATATTTGACGGAACCACATCCGTGAAATATTTTGGGGGTGTAGACCCCCCAATTATTTGACGGAACCACATCCGTGAAATATTCTGGGGGTGTACAGCCCCCAAATATTTGACGGAACCCCATCCGTGAAATATTTTGGGGGTGTACACCCCCCAAATATTTGAGGGAACCCCATCCGTGAAATATTTCGGGGGTGTACAGCCCCCAAATATTTGACGGAACCACATCCGTGAAATATTTTGGAGGTGTAGACCCCCCAAATATTTGACGGAACCACATCCGTGAAATATTCTGGGGGTCTACAGCCCCCAAATATTTGACGGAACCCCATCCGTCAAATATTCTGGGGGTCTACAACCCCCAAATATTTGACGGAACCCCATCGGTGAAATATTTTGGGGTCGTACAGCCCCCAACTATTTGACGGAACCACATCCGTGAAATATTTTGGGGTGGTACAGCCCCCAAATATATGACGGAACCACATCCGTGAAATTTTTTGGGGGTCTACAACCCCCAAATATTTGACGGAACCCCATCCGTCAAATATTTTTGGGGTGTAGACCCCCCAAATATTTGACGGAACCACATCCGTGAAATATTTGGGGGGTGTACAGCCCCCAAATATTTGACGGAACCACATCCGTGAAATATTTTGGGGGTGCACACCCCCCAAATATTTGACGGAACCACATCCATGAAATATTTTGGGGGGTGTACAGCCCCCAAATATTTGACAGAACCACATCCGTGAAATATTTGGGGGGTGTAGACCCCCCAAATGTTTGACAGAACCACATCCGTCAAATATTTCAAGGGTGTAGACCCCCCAAATATTTGACGGAACCACATCCGTGAAATATTCTGGGGGTGTAGACCCACCAAATATTTGATGGAACCATATTCCGTGAAATATTTTTGGGGTGTAGGCCCCCAAAATATTTGACAGAACCACATCCGTGAAATATTTGGGGGGTGTAGACCCCCCAAATATTTGACGGAACCCCATCCGTCAAATATTTGGGGGGTGTAGACCCCCCAAATATTTGACGGAACCACATCCCCGAAATATTTTGGGTGTGTAGACACCCCAAATATTTGACGGAACCACATCCGTGAAATAATTGGGGGGTGTACAGCCCCCAAAAATTTGACGGAACCACATCCGTGAAATATTTTGGGGGTGTAGACCCCCCAAATATTTGACGGAACCCCATCCATCAAATATTTTGGGGGTGTAGACCCCCCAAATATTTGACGGAACACCATCTGTGAAATTTTTTCGGGGTGTAGACCCCCGAAATATTTGACGGAACCCCATCTGTGAAATATTTTGGGGGTATAGACCCCCCAAATATTTGACGGCACCACATTCGTGAAATATTTTGGGGCTGTAGACCCCCCAAATATTTGACGGAACCACATCCGTGAAATGTTTGGGGGGTGTATAGCCCCCAAATATTTCACGGAACCACATCCGTGAAATATTTTGGGGGTGTAGACCCGCAAAATATCTGACGGAACCACATCCGTGAAATATTTTGGGGGTGTAGACCCCCCAAATATTTGACGGAACCACATCCGTGAAATATTTGCGGGCTGTAGACCCCCCAAATATTTGACGGAACCACATCCGTCAAATATTTTGGGGGTGTACAGCCCCCAAATATTTCATGGAACCACATCCGTGAAATATTTTGGGGGTGTAGACCCCCAAAATATTTGACGGAACCACATCCGTGAAATATTTTGGGGGTGTAGACGCCCCAAATATTTGACGGAACCCCATCCGTGAATTTTGGGGGTGTAGACCCCCCTCAATATTTGATGGAACCACATCCATGAAATATTTGGGGGGTGTAGACCTCCCAAATATTTGACGGAACCACATCCGTGAAATATTTGGGGGGTGTACAGCCCCCAAATATTTGACGGAACCACATCCGTGAAATTTTTTGGGGGTGTAGACCCCCCAAATATTTGACGGAACCCCATCCGTGAAATATTTGGGGGGTGTAGACCGCCCAAATGTTTGACAGAACCACATCCGTCAAATATTTTGGGGGTGTAGACCCCCCAAATATTTGACGGAACCACATCCGTGTGATATTTTGGGGGTGTAGACCCACCAAATTTTTGATGCAACCACATCCGTGAAATACTTTTGGGGTGTAGACTTCCAAAATATTTGATGGAACCACATCCGTGAAATATTTGGGGGGTGTAGACCCCCCAAATATTTGACGGAACCCCATCCGTCAAATATTTGGGGGCCGTAGACCCCCCAAACATTTGACGGAACCACATCCGTGAAATATTCTGGGGGTGTAGACCCACCAAATTTTTGACGGAAACACATCCGTGAAATAATTGGGGGGTGTACAGCCCCCAAAAATTTGACGGAACCACATCCGTGAAATATTTTGGGGGTGTAGACCCCCCAAATATTTGACGGAACCTCATCCATCAAATATTTTGGGGCTGTAGACCCCCCAAATATTTGACGGAACCCCATCCGTGCAGTTTTTTGGGGGTGTAGACCCCCCAAATATTTGACGGAACCCCATCTGTGAAATATTTTGGGGGTATAGACCCCCCAAATATTTGACGGAACCACATCCGTGAAATATTTTGGGGCTGTAGACCCCCCAAATATTTGACGGAACCACATCCGTGAAATGTTTGGGGGGTGTACAGCCCCCAAATATTTCACGGAACCACATCCGTGAAATATTTTGGGGGTGTAGACCCGCAAAATATTTGACGGAACCACATCCGTGAAATATTTTGGGGGTGTAGACCCCCCAAATATTTGACGGAACCACATCCGTGAAATATTTGCGGGGTGTAGACCCCCCAAATATTTGACTGAACCACATCCGTCAAATATTTTGGGGGTGTACAGCCCCCAAATATTTCACGGAACCACATCCGTGAAATATTTGGGGGGTGTAGACCCCCCAAATATTTGACGGAACCACACCCGTGAAATATTTTGGGGGTGTAGACCCCCCAAATATTTGACGGAACCCCATCCGTGAATTTTGGGGGTGTAGACCCCCCAAATATTTGTGGGAACCACATCCATGAAATATTTGGGGGGTGTAGACCTCCCAAATATTTGACGGAACCACATCCGTGAAATATTTGGGGTGTGTACAGCCCCCAAATATTTCACGGATCCACATCCGTGAAATGTTTTGGGGGTGTAGACCCCCCAAATATTTGACAGAACCACATCCGTGAAATATTCTGGGGGTCTACAGCCCCCAAATATTTGACGGAACCCCATCCGTCAAATATTTTGGGGGTGTAGACCCCCGAAATATTTGACGGAACCCCATCCGTGAAATATTTGGGGGGGTGTACAGCCCCCAAATATTTGACGGAACCACATCCGTCAAATATTTTGGGGGTGTAGACTCCCCAAATATTTGACGGAACCACATCCGTGAAATATTTGGGGGGTGTAGACCCCCCAAATATTTGACGGAACCACATCCGTGAAATATTCTGGGGGTCTACAGCCCCCAAATATTCGACGGAACCCCATCCGTCAAATATTCTGGGGGTCTACAGCCCCCAAAATATTTGACGGAACCCATCCGTGAAATATTTTGGGGTCGTACAGCCCTCAACTATTTGACAGACCCACATCCGTGAAATATTCTGGGGGTCTACAACCCCCAAATATTTGACGGAACCCCATCCGTCAAATATTTTGGGGGTGTAGACTCCCCAAATATTTGACGGAACCACATCCGTGAAATATTTGGGGGGTGTACAGCCCCCAAATATTTGACGGAACCACATCCGTGAAATATTTTGGGGGTGTACACCCCCCAAATATTTGACGGAACCACATCCGTGAAATATTCTGGGGGTCTACAGCCCCCAAATATTTGACCGAACCCCATCCGTGAAATATTTTGGGGTCGTACAGCCCCGAAATATTTGACGGAACCACATCCGTGAAATATTTGGGGGGTGTACAGCCCCCAAATATTTGACAGAACCGCAACCGTGAAATATTTTGGGCGTGTAGACCCCCCAAATATTTGACGGAACCACATCCGTGAAATATTCTGGGGGTCTACAGCCCCCAAATATTTGACGGAACCCCATCCGTCAAATATTTTGGGGGTGTAGACCCCCCAAATATTTGACGGAACCACATCCGTGAAATATTTAGGGGGTGTACAGCCCCCAAATATTTGACGGAACCACATCCGTGAAATATTTTGGGGGGTCTACAGCCCCCAAATATTTGACGCAACCCCATCCGTGAAATATTCTGGGGGTCTACAGCCCCCAAATATTTGACGGAACCCCATCCGTGAAATATTTTGGGGTTGTACAGCCCCCAAACATTTGGCACAACCACATCCGTGAAATATTTGGGGGGTGTACATCCCCCAAATATTTCACGGAACCACATCCGTGAAATATATTGGGGGTGTAGACCCCCAAAATATTTGACGGAACCACATCCGTGAAATATTTTGGGGGTGTAGACCCCCCAAATATTTGACGGAACCCCATCCGTGAATTTTGGGGGTGTAGACCCCCCAAATATTTGACAGACCCACATCCATGAAATATTTGGGGGGTGTAGACCTCCCAAATATTTGACGGAACCACATCCGTGAAATATTTGGGGGGTGTACAGCCCCCAAATATTTGACGGAACCACATCCGTGAAATATTTGGGGGCTGTACAGCCCCCAAATATTTCACGGAACCACATCCGTGAAATATTCTGGGGGTCTACAGCCCCCAAACATTTGACAAAACCCCATCCGTGAAATATTCTGGGGGTCTACAGCCCCCAAATATTTGACGGAACCCCATCCGTGAAATGTTTTGGGGTCGCTCAGCTTCCAAATATTTGACGGAACCACATCCGTGAAATATTTGGGGGGTGTACAGCCCCCAAATATTTGACGGAACCACGTCCGTGAAATATTTTGGGGGTGTAGACCCCCCAAATATTTGACGGAACCACATCAGTGAAATATTCTGGGGGTCTACAGCCCCCAAATATTTGACGGAACCCCATCCGTCAAATATTTTGGGGGTGTAGACCCCCCAAATATTTGACGGAACCCCATCCGTGAAATATTTGGGGGGTGTACAGCCCCCAAATATTTGACGGAACCACATCTGTGAAATATTTTGGGGGTGTAGACCCCCCAAATATTTGACGGAACCACATCCGTGAAATATTCTGGGGGTCTACAGCCCCCAAATATTTGACGGAGCCCCATCCATCAAATATTCTGGGGGTCTACAGCCCCCAAATATTTGACGGAGCCCCATCCATCAAATATTCTGGGGGTCTACAGCCCCCAAATATTTGACGGAGCCCCATCCATCAAATATTCTGGGGGTCTACAGCCCCCAAATATTTGACGGAACCCCATCCGTGAAATATTTTCGGGTCGTACAGCCCCAAAATATTTGATGGAACCACATTCGTGAAATATTTTGGGGTCGTACAGCCCCCAAATATTTGACGGAACCACATCCGAGAAATGTTCTGGGGGTCTACAACCCCCAAATATTTGACGGAACCCCATCCGTGAAATATTTTGGGGGTGTACAGCCCCCAAATATTTGACGGAACCCCTTCCGTCAAATATTTTGGGGGTGTAGACCCCCCAAACATTTGACGGAACCACATCCGTGAAATATTCCGGGGGTCTACAGCCCCCAAATATTTGACGGAACCCCATCCATCAAATATTCTGGGGGTCTACAGCCCCCAAATATTTGACGGAACCCCATCCGTGAAATATTTTGGGGTCGTACAGCCCCCAAATATTTGATGGAACCACATCCGCGAAATATTGGGGGGGTGTACAGCCCCCAAATATTTGACGGAACCACATCCGTGAAATATTTTGGGGGTGTACAGCCCCAAAATTTTTCACGGAACCACATCCGTGAAATATATTGGGGGTGTAGACCCCCAAAATATTTGACGGAACCACATCCGTGAAATATTTTGGGGGTGTAGACCCCCCAAATATTTGACGGAACCCCATCCGTGAATTTTGGGGGTGTAGACCCCCCAAATATTTGACGGACCCACATCCATGAAATATTTGGGGGGTGTAGACCTCCCAAATATTTGACGGAACCACATCCGTGAAATCTTTGGGGGGTGTACAGCCCCCAAATATTTCACGGAACCACATCCGTGAAATATTCTGGGGGTCTACAGCCCCCAAACATTTGACAAAACCCCATCCGTGAAATATTCTGGGGGTCTACAGCCCCCAAATATTTGTGGGAACCACATCCATGAAATATTTGGGGGGTGTAGACCTCCCAAATATTTGACGGAACCACATCCGTGAAATATTTGGGGGGTGTACAGCCCCCAAATATTTCACGGAACCACATCCGTGAAATATTATGGGGGTGTAGACCCCCCAAATATTTGACGGAACCACATCCGTGAAATATTCTGGGGGTCTACAGCCCCCAAATATTTGACGGAACCCCATCCGTCAAATATTTTGGGGGTGTAGACCCCCCAAATATTTGACGGAACCCCATCCGTGAAATATTTGGGGGGTGTACAGCCCCCAAATATTTGACGGAACCACATCCGTGAAATATTTTGGGGGTCTACAGCCCCCAAATATTTGACGGAACCCCATCCGTCAAATATTCTGGGGGTCTACAGCCCCCAAAATATTTGACGGAACCCATCTGTGAAATATTTTGGGGTCGTACAGCCCTCAACTATTTGACGAACCCACATCCGTGAAATATTCTGGGGGTCTACAACCCCCAAATATTTGACGGAACCCCATCCGTCAAATATTTTGGGGGTGTAGACCCCCCAAATATTTGACGGAACCACATCCGTGAAATATTTGGGGGGTCTACAGCCCCCAAATATTTGACCGAACCCCATCCCTGAAATATTTTGGGGTCGTACAGCCCCCAAATATTTGAAGGAACCACATCCGTGAAATATTTGGGGGGTGTACAGCCCCCAAACATTTGACAAAACCCCATCCGTGAAATATTCTGGGGGTCTACAGCCCCCAAATATTTGTGGGAACCACATCCATGAAATATTTGGGGGGTGTAGACCTCCAAAATATTTGACGGAACCACATCCGTGAAATATTTGGGGGGTGTACAGCCCCCAAATATTTGACGGAACCACATCCGTAAAATATTTTGGGGGTGTACACCCCCCAAATATTTGACGGAACCACATCCGTGAAATATTCTGGGGGTCTACAGCCCCCAAATATTTGACCGAACCCCATCCGTGAAATATTTTGGGGTCGTACAGCCCCCAAATATTTGACGGAACCACATCCGTGAAATATTTGGGTGGTGTACAGCCCCCAAATATTTGACAGAACCGCAACCGTGAAATATTTTGGGGGTGTAGACCCCCCAAATATTTGACGGAACCACATCCGTGAAATATTCTGGGGGTCTACAGCCCCCAAATATTTGACGGAACCCCATCCGTCAAATATTTTGGGGGTGTAGACCCCCCAAATATTTGACGGAACCACATCCGTGAAATATTTGGGGGGTGTACAGCCCCCAAATATTTGACGGAACCACATCCGTGAAATATTTTGGGGGGTCTACAGCCCCCAAATATTTGAGGCAACCCCATCCGTGAAATATTCTGGGGGTCTACAGCCCCCAAATATTTGACGGAACCCCATCCGTGAAATATTTTGGGGTTGTACAGCCCCCAAACATTTGACACAACCACATCCGTGAAATATTTGGGGGGTGTACAACCCCCAAATATTTCACGGAACCACATCCGTGAAATATATTGGGGGTGTAGACCCCCAAAATATTTGACGGAACCACATCCGTGAAATATTTTGGGGGTGTAGACCCCCCAAATATTTGACGGAACCCCATCCGTGAATTTTGGGGGTGTAGACCCCCCAAATATTTGACGGACCCACATCCATGAAGTATTTGGGGGGTGTAGACCTCCCAAATATTTGACGGAACCCCATCCGTGAAATATTTGGGGGGTGTACAGCCCCCAAATCTTTGACGGAACCACATCCGTGAAATATTTGGGGGGTGTACAGCCCCCAAATATTTCACGGAACCACATCCGTGAAATATTCTGGGGGTCTACAGCCCCCAAACATTTGACAAAACCCCATCCGTGAAATATTCTGGGGGTCTACAGCCCCCAAATATTTGACGGAACCCCATCCGTGAAATGTTTTGGGGTCGCTCAGCCCCCAAATATTTGACGGAACCACATCCGTGAAATATTTGGGGGGTGTACAGCCCCCAAATATTTGACGGAACCACATTCGTGAAATATTTTGGGGGTGTAGACCCCCCAAATATTTGACGGAACCACATCAGTGAAATATTCTGGGGGTCTACAGCCCCCAAATATTTGACGGAACCCCATCCGTCAAATATTTTGGGGGTGTAGACCCCCCAAATATTTGACGGAACCCCATCCGTGAAATATTTGGGGGGTGTACAGCCCCCAAATATTTGACGGAACCACATCTGTGAAATATTTTGGGGGTGTAGACCCCCCAAATATTTGACGGAACCACATCAGTGAAATATTCTGGGGGTCTACAGCCCCCAAATATTTGACGGAACCCCATCCGTCAAATATTTTGGGGGTGTAGACCCCCCAAATATTTGACGGAACCCCATCCGTGAAATATTTGGGGGGTGTACAGCCCCCAAATATTTGACGGAACCACATCTGTGAAATATTTTGGGGGTGTAGACCCCCCAAATATTTGACGGAACCACATCCGTGAAATATTCTGGGGGTCTACAGCCCCCAAATATTTGACGGAACCCCATCCGTGAAATATTTTCGGGTCGTACAGCCCCAAAATATTTGATGGAACCACATTCGTGAAATATTTTGGGGTCGTACAGCCCCCAAATATTTGACGGAACCACATTCGTGAAATATTCTGGGGGTCTACAACCCCCAAATATTTGACGGAACCCCATCCGTGAAATATTTTGGGGGTGTAGACCCCCCAAATATTTGACGGAACCACATCCGTGAAATATTCTGGGGGTCTACAGCCCCCAAATATTTGTTGGAACCCCATCCGTCAAATATTTTGGGGGTGTAGACCCCCCAAATATTTGACGGAACCACATCCGTGAAATATTTGGGGGGTGTACAGCCCCCAAATATTTGACGGAACCACATCCGTGAAATATTTTGGGGGGTCTACAGCCCCCAAATATTTGAGGCAACCCCATCCGTGAAATATTCTGGGGGTCTACAGCCCCCAAATATTTGACGGAACCCCATCCGTGAAATATTTTGGGGTTGTACAGCCCCCAAACATTTGACACAACCACATCCGTGAAATATTTGGGGGGTGTACAACCCCCAAATATTTCACGGAACCACATCCGTGAAATATATTGGGGGTGTAGACCCCCAAAATATTTGACGGAACCACATCCGTGAAATATTTTAGGGGTGTAGACCCCCCAAATATTTGACGGAACCCCATCCGTGAATTTTGGGGGTGTAGACCCCCCAAATATTTGACGGACCCACATCCATGAAATATTTGGGGGGTGTAGACCTCCCAAATATTTGACGGAACCCCATCCGTGAAATATTTGGGGGGTGTACAGCCCCCAAATCTTTGACGGAACCACATCCGTGAAATATTTGGGGGGTGTACAGCCCCCAAATATTTCACGGAACCACATCCGTGAAATATTCTGGGGGTCTACAGCCCCCAAACATTTGACAAAACCCCATCCGTGAAATATTCTGGGGGTCTACAGCCCCCAAATATTTGACGGAACCCCATCCGTGAAATGTTTTGGGGTCGCTCAGCCCCCAATTATTTGACGGAACCACATCCGTGAAATATTTGGGGGGTGTACAGCCCCCAAATATTTGACGGAACCACATTCGTGAAATATTTTGGGGGTGTAGACCCCCCAAATATTTGACGGAACCACATCAGTGAAATATTCTGGGGGTCTACAGCCCCCAAATATTTGACGGAACCCCATCCGTCAAATATTTGGGGGGTGTAGACCCCCCAAATATTTGACGGAACCCCATCCGTGAAATATTTGGGGGGTGTACAGCCCCCAAATATTTGACGGAACCACATCTGTGAAATATTTTGGGGGTGTAGACCCCCCAAATATTTGACGGAACCACATCCGTGAAATATTCTGGGGGTCTACAGCCCCCAAATATTTGACGGACCCCCATCCATCAAATATTCTGGGGGTCTACAGCCCCCAAATATTTGACGGAACCCCATCCGTGAAATATTTGGGGGGTGTACAGCCCCAAAATATTTGATGGAACCACATTCGTGAAATATTTTGGGGTCGTACAGCCCCCAAATATTTGACGGAACCACATTCGTGAAATATTCTGGGGGTCTACAACCCCCAAATATTTGACGGAACCCCATCCGTGAAATATTTTGGGGGTGTACAGCCCCCAAATATTTGACGGAACCCCTTCCGTCAAATATTTTCGGGGTGTAGACCCCCCAAATATTTGACGGAACTACATCCGTGGAATATTTGGGGGGTGCACAGCCCCCCAAATATTTGACGGAACCACATCCGTGAAATATTTCGGGGGTGTAGACCCCCCAAACATTTGACGGAACCACATCCGTGAAATATTCCGGGGGTCTACAGCCCCCAAATATTTGACGGAACCCCATCCGTCAAATATTCTGGGGGTCTACAGCCCCCAAATATTTGACGGAACCCCATCCGTGAAATATTTTGGGGTCGTACAGCCCCCAAATATTTGATGGAACCACATCCGCGAAATATTGGGGGGGTGTACAGCCCCCAAATATTTGACGGAACCACATCCGTGAAATATTTTCGGGGTGTACAGCCCCAAAATTTTTCACGGAACCACATCCGTGAAATATATTGGGGGTGTAGACCCGCAAAATATTTGACGGAACCACATCCGTGAAATATTTTGGGGGTGTAGACCCCCCAAATATTTGACGGAACCCCATCCGTGAATTTTGGGGGTGTAGACCCCCCAAATATTTGACGGACCCACATCCATGAAATATTTGGGGGGTGTAGACCTCCCAAATATTTGACGGAACGACATCCGTGAAATATTTGGGGGGTGTACAGCCCCCAAATATTTGACGGAACCACATCCGTGAAATATTTGGGGGGTCGTACAGCCCCCAAATATTTGACGGAACCACATCCGTGAAATATTCTGGGGGTGTACAGCCCCCAAATATTTGACGGAACCCCATCCGTCAAATATTTTGGGGGTGTAGACCCCCCAAATATTTGACGGAACCCCATCCGTGAAATATTTGGGGGGTGTACAGCCCCCAAATATTTGACGAAACCACATCTGTGAAATATTTTGGGGGTGTAGACCCCCCAAATATTTGACGGAACCACATCCGTCAAATATTCTTGGGGTCTACAGCCCCCAAATATTTGACGGAACCCCATCCGTGAAAGATTTTTGGGTCGTACAGCCCCAAAATATTTGATGGAACCACATTCGTGAAATATTTTGGGGTCGTACAGCCCCCAAATATTTGACGGAACCACATCCGTGAAATATTCTGGGGGTCTACAACCCCCAAATATTTGACGGAACCCCATCCGTGAAATATTTTGGGGGTGTACAGCCCCCAAATATTTGACGGAACCACATCCGTGAAATATTTGGGGGGTGTACAGCCCCCAAATATTTCACGGAACCTCATCAGTGAAATATTCTGGGGGTCTACAGCCCCCAAACATTTGACAAAACCCCATCCGTGAAATATTCTGGGGGTCTACAGCCCCCAAATATTTGACGGAACCCCATCCGTGAAATGTTTTGGGGTCGTACAGCCCCCAAATATTTGACGGAACCACATCCGTGAAATATTTGGGGGGTGTACGGCCCCAAAATATTTGACGGAACCACATCCGTGAAATATTTTGGGGGTGTAGACCCCCCAAATATTTGACGGAACCCCATCCGTGAAATATTCTGGGGGTGTAGACCCCCCAAATATCCGACGGAACCCCTTCCGTCAAATATTTTGGGGGTGTAGACCCCCCACATTTTTGACGGAACCACATCCGTGAAATATTTGGGGGGTGTACAGCCCCCAAATATTTGACGGAACCACATCCGTGAAATATTTTGGGGGTGTAGACCCCCCAAATATTTGACGGAACCACATCCGTGAAATATTCCGGGGGTCTACAGCCCCCAAATATTTGACGGAACCCCATCCGTCAAATATTCTGGGGGTCTACAGCCCCCAAATATTTGACGGAACCCCATCCGTGAAATATTTTGGGGTCGTACACCCCCCAAATATTTGACTGAACCACATCCGTGAAATATTTGGGGGGTGTAGAGCCCCCAAATATTTGACGGAACCACATCCGTGAAATATTTTGGGGGTGTAGACCCCACAAACATTTGACGGAACCACATCCGTGAAAGATTTGGGGGGTGTACAGCCCCCAAATATTTGACGGAACCACATTCGCGAAATATTTTGGGGGTGTAGATCCCCCAAATATTTGACGGAACCCCATCCGTCAAATATTTTGGGGGTGTAGGCCCCCAAATATTTGACGGAACCACATCCGTGAAATATTTTTGGGGGTCTACAGCCCCCAAATATTTGACGGAACCCCTTCCGTCAAATATTTTGGGGGTGTAGACCCCCCAAACATTTGACAGAACCACATCCGTGAAATATTTTGGGGGGTCTACAGCCCCCAAGAATTTGACGGAACCCCATCCGTGAAATATTTTGGGGGTCTACAGCCCCCAAACATTTGACGGAACCACATCCGTGAAATATTTGGGGGGTGTACAGCCCCCAAGAATTTGACGGAACCACATCCGTGAAATATTTGGGGGGTGTAGACCCCCCAAATATTTGACGGAACCCCATCCGTCAAATATTTTGGGGGTGTAGGCCCCCAAATATTTGACGGAACCACATCCGTGAAATATTTTTGGCGTCGTAGACCCCCCAAATATTTGACGGAACCACATCCGTGAAATATTTGGGGGGTGTACAGCCCCCAAATATTTGACGGAACCACATCCGTGAAATATTTTGGGGGTGTGGACCCCCCAAATATTTGACGGAACCCCACCCGTGAAATATTTGGGGGGTGTAGACCCCCCAGATATTTGACGGAGCCACATCCGTGAAATATTATGGGGGTCTACAGCCCCAAAATATTTGACGGAACCACATCCGTCAAATATTTTGGGGGTGTAGACCCCCCAAACATTTGACAGAACCACATCCGTGAAATATTTTGGGGGGTCTACAGCCCCCAAGAATTTGACGGAACCCCATCCGTGAAATATTTCGGGGGTGTACAGCCCCCAAACATTTGACGGAACCACATCCGTGAAATATTTGGGGGGTCTACAGCCCCCAAATATTTGACGGAACCACATTCGCGAAATATTTTGGGGGTGTAAACCCCCCAAATATTTGACGGAACCCCATCCGTCAAATATTTTGGGGGTGTAGGCCCCCAAATATTTGACGGAACCCTATCCGTGAAATATTTTGGGGGTGTAGACCCCCCAAATATTTGACGGAACCACATCCGTGAAATATTTTGGGGGTGTAGACCCCCCAAATGTTTGACGGATCCACATCCGTGACATATTCTGGGGGTCTCCAGCCCCCAAATATTTGACGGAACCCCATCCGTCAAATATTCTGGGGGTCTAACGCCCCCAAATATTTGACAGAACCCCATCCGTGAAATATTTTCGGGTCGTACAGCCCCCAAATATTGGATGGAACCACATCTGTGAAATATTTTGGGGGTGTACAGCCCCCAAATATTTGACGGAACCACATCCGTGAAATATTTTGGGGGTGTAGACCCCCCAAATATTTGACTGAACCACATCCGTGAAATATTCTGGGGGTCTACAGCCCCCAAATATTTGACGGAACCCCTTCCGTCAAATATTCTGGGGGTGTAGACCCCCCAAACATTTGACAGGACCACATCCGTGAAATATTTTGGGGGGTCTACAGCCCCCAAGAATTAGACCGAACCCCATCCGTGAAATATTTGGGGGGTGTACAGCCCCCAAATATTTGACGGAACCACATTCGCGAAATATTTTTGGGGTGTAGACCCCCCAAATATTTGACGGAACCACATCCGTGAAATATTTTGGGGGTGTAGGCCCCCAAATATTTGACGGAACCACATCCGTGAAATATTTTGGGTGTGTAGACCCCCCAAACATTTGACGGAACCACATCCGTGAACTATTTGGGGGGTGTACAGCCCCCAAATATTTGACGGGACCACATCCGTGAAATATTTTGGGGGTGTAGACCCCCCAAACATTTGACGGAACCCCATCCGTCAAATATTTTGGGGGTGTAGACCCCCCAAATATCCGACCGAACCCCATCCGTGAAATATTTTGGGGGTGTAGACCCCCCAAATATTTGACGGAACCCCATCCGTCAAATATTTGGGGGGTCTACAGCCCCCAAATATTTGACGGAACCACATCCATGAAATATTTTGGGGCTGTAGACCCCCAAAATATTTGACGGAACCACATCCGTGAAATATTTGGGGGGTGTACAGCCCCCAAACATTTGACGGAACCACATCCGTGAAATATTTTGGGGGTGTCGACCTCCCAAATCTTTGACGGAACCACATCCGTGAAATATTTTGGGGGTGTAGACCCCACAAACATTTGACGGAACCACATCCGTGAAAGATTTGGGGGGTGTACAGCCCCCAAATATTTGACGGAACCACATCCGTGAAATATTTTTGGGGGTCTACAGCCCCCAAATATTTGACGGAACCACATCCGTGAAATATTTGGCCGGTGTAGAGCCCCCAAATATTTGACGGAACCACATCCGTGAAATATTTTGGGGGTGTAGACCCCACAAACATTTGACGGAACCACATCCGTGAAAGATTTGGGGGGTGTACAGCCCCCAAATATTTGACGGAACCACATTCGCGAAATATTTTGGGGGTGTAGATCCCCCAAATATTTGACGGAACCCCATCCGTCAAATATTTTGGGGGTGTAGGCCCCCAAATATTTGACGGAACCACATCCGTGAAATATTTTTGGGGTCTACAGCCCCCAAATATTTGACGGAACCCCTTCCGTCAAATATTTTGGGGGTGTAGACCCCCCAAACATTTGACAGAACCACATCCGTGAAATATTTTGGGGGGTCTACAGCCCCCAAGAATTTGACGGAACCCCATCCGTGAAATATTTTGGGGGTGTACAGCCCCCAAACATTTGACGGAACCACATCCGTGAAATGTTTGGGGGGTGTACAGCCCCCAAACATTTGACGGAACCACATTCGCGAAATATTTTGGGGGTGTAGACCCCCCAAATATTTGACGGAACCCCATCCGTCAAATATTTTGGGTGTGTAGGCCCCCAAATATTTGACGGAACCACATCCGTGAAATATATTTGGGGTCGTAGACCCCCCAAATATTTGACGGAACCACATCTGTGAACTATTTGGGGGGTGTACAGCCCCCAAATATTTGACGGGACCACATCCGTGAAATATTTTGGGGGTGTAGACCCCCCAAATATTTGACGGAACCCCATCCGTCAAATATTTTGGGGGTGTAGACCCCCCAAATATCCGACGGAACCCCATCCGTGAAATATTTTGGGGGTGTAGACCCCCCAAATATTTGACGGAACCCCATCCGTCAAATATTTTGGGGGTCTACAGCCCCCAAATATTTGACGGAACCACATCCGTGAAATATTTTGGGGGTGTACGGCGCCCAAATATTTCAGGGAACCACATCCGTGAAATATTTTGGGGGTGTAGACCCGCAAAATATATGACGGAACCCCATCCGTCAAATATTTTCGGAGTGTAGACCCCCCAAATATTTGACGGAATCCCATCCGTGATATATTTTGGGGGTGTAGACCCCCCAAATATTTGACGGAACCCCATCCGTCAAATATTTTGGGGGTCTACAGCTGCCAAATATTTGACGGAACCCCATCGGTCAAATATTTTGGGGGTCTACAGCCCCCAAACTGACGGAACCCCATCCGTGAAATATTTCGGGGGTGTACAGCCCCCAAATAGTTGACGGAACCACATCCGTGAAATATTTTGGGGGTGTAGACCCCCCAAATATTTGATGGAACCCCATCCGTGAAATATTTGGGGGGTCTACAGCCCCAAATATTTGACGGAACCCAGTCCGTGAAATATTCCGGGGGTCTACAACCCCCAAATATTTGACGGAACCCTATCCGTGAAATATTTTGGGGGTGTACAGCCCCCAAATACTTGACGGAACCACGTCCGTGAAATATTTGGGGGGTGTCCAGCCCCCAAATATTTTTGACGGAACCACATCCGTGAAATATTTCGGGGGTGTAGAGCCCCCGAATATTTGAAGGAACCACATCCGTCAGATATTCTGGGGGTGTAGACCCCCCAAATATTTAACGGAACCCCATCCGTTAAATTCTTTGGGGGTGTAGACCCCCCAAATATTTGACGGAATCCCATCCGTGAGATATTTTCGGGGTGTAGACCCCCCAAATATTTGACGGAACCCCATCCGTCAAATATTTTGGGGGTCTACATCCCCCAAATATTTGACGGAACCCCATCGTCAAATATTTTGGGGGTCTACAGCCCCCAAATATTTGACGGAACCCCATCCGTGAAATATTTTGGGGGTCTACAGCCCCCAAATATTTGACGGAACCCCATCCGTGAAATATTTTGGGGGTGTAGACCCCCCAAATATTTGATGGAACCCCATCCGTGAAAAATCTGGGGGGTCTACAACCCCAAATATTTGACGGAACCCCATCCGTGAAATATTCCGGGGTTCTACAGCCCCCAAATATTTGACGGAACCCTATCCGTGAAATATTTTGGGGGCGTGAAGCCCCCAAATATTTGACGGAACCACGTCCGTGAAATATTTGGGGGGTGTACAGCCCCCAAATATTTTTGACGGAACCACATCCGTGAAATATTTCGGGGGTGTAGAGCCCCCGAATATTTGAAGGAACCACATCCGTCAGATATTCTGGGGGTGTAGACCCCCCAAATATTTGACGGAACCCCATCCGTGAAATATTTTGGGGGGTGTACAGCCCCCAAACATTTGACGGAACCACGTCTGTGAAATATTGTGGGGGTATATAGGCCCCAAATATTTGACGGATGTGGTTCCTATTGGCACCTTTGGGGACCTATGGGGACCTATGGGGGCCATTGGGACATATGGGGACCTATGGGGACCTATGGGGGCCTATGGGGACCTTTGGGGACCTATGGGGGCCTATGGGGACCTTTGGGGACCCTTGGGGACCTATTGGGGTCTATGGGGACCTATGGGGGTCTATGGGCGTCTATGGGGACCTATGGGGGTCTATGGGGACCTATGGGGAGCTATGGGGGCCTATGGGGGCCCACGGGGGTCTACGGGGACCTTTGGGGACCTATGGGACCTTTGGGCACCTTTGGGGACTTATGGGCACCTATGGGGATGGGGGCCGATGGGGACTCATCGGCATCTAGGGCGACCTATGGGGGCCTATGGGGGCCTATGGGGACCTTTGGGGGTCAATGGGGACCTATTGGGGCCTATGGGGGCCTATGGGCACCTTTGGGGGCCCATGGGGGCCTATTGGGGCCTATGGGGGCCTATGGGGGTCTATGGGGACCGATGGGGGCCTATTGGCACCATTGGGGACCTATGGGGGCCTATGGGGACTTTTGGAGGCCTATGGGCGCCTATGGGGGCCTATGAGGGCTTCGGGGGCCTACGGGGGCCTATTGGCACCTTTGGGGACCTATGGTCATCTTTGGGCATCTTTGGGGGTCTATGGGGACCTTTCGGGACCTATGGGGATTTTTGGGCACCTTTGGGGACCTATGGGGGTCCATGGGGACCTATGGGGACCTATGGGGGTCTATGGGAACCTATGGGGACCTATGGGGGCCTATGGGGGTCTACCGGGACCTTTGGGGACCTATGGGGACCTTTGGGCACCTTTGGCGACCTATGGGCATCTTTGGGGACCTATGGGCACCTATGGGGATGGGGGCCGATGGGGACTCATGGGCATCTAGGGGCACCTATGGGGGTCTTTCGGGGCCTATTGGGGCCTATGGGGGCCTATGGGGACCTTTGGGGGTCTATGGGGACCTATGGGGGCCTATGGGCACCTTTGGAGGCCTATGGGGGCCTATGGGGACCTATGGGGACCTATGGGGGCCGATGGGGACTCATTGGCATCTAGGGGGACCTTTGGGGACCTATGGGCACCTCTGGGGACCCATGGGCACCTTTGGGGGCCTATGGGGGCCTATGGGGGCCTATGGGGACCTTTTGGCACCTTTGGGGACCCATGGGCACCTTTGGGGGCCCATGGGGGCCTATGCGGGCCTACGAGCACCTTTTTGTTTGCCACTTTCCTCGCTCACACATTTTCCCCATTTTCCCATATTGGTGTTCAAAGTCTTTTTTACTTTTGTTCCGCCATGTTTCTGAATGTCCAAGGTGGTCCCCCAATGATTTCCCAATTGTGTCCTCCCTTTTTGTTTTTTTCATTTGGGGGGGGGGGTTGATTTAGATTTAGGCATAGTTTCTCCCAATTTCCTCTTGGCATTAGACCCCTAGACCCACCTCCAGTAGATAAGAATATCAGACATCTTCTTGGACAGACCGCACACACAACATCCCTTATCAGACATCAGACATCAGACTTTATACACAATCCTGATGGGCAACTACGCTATGCTGGCCCCACGGGGGGGTGGCCGGGCCCGGTCCTTGTATGCGACCCCCCCCCCAGCCCGCCCCCCCCCCTTCCCTCCCCTCCCCCGGGTTTTGAAAGATAGTGGTGCCGGGTCGGCCACCAACAAGTGTCTCTAGAGAAAACTGTCTGGCGCCGAAGGCGCCAAATTTATTTTCATACTATGTGTTTATACTCAAAATACTCAAAATTTTGTAGAGAAATCATATTTGTGTTAAAACAACAAGAAAAATTTTGACCTGAAGGAGGGCTACAGGAGGGCTGCAGGCGCTAACAGCAACAACAACCCTAGCCCTAACCCTAACCCTAGCCCTGGCCCTAACCCTAACCCCAACCCTAGGGCTAACCTTAACCCTAACCTTAACCCTAACCCTAAACCCCCCCGCGCTCACCCCTTGGTGGACACCCCCATGACCCCCACCCAGACCCCCCCCCAACCCCCGGCAGGCACACCCCCCCCCCGACCCCCGGGAGGAACACCCCCCCCCGACCCCTGGCTGCACCCCCCCAACTGCCCCCCCCCCCCCCCCGAGTTTTGAAAGATAGTTGGGGGGTGGCTCGCATCAGGACCGGTTGTGGTCACCCCCCCGTGGCTGGCCCCTGGCGGGAAGTCAGTCCACAAGGCCCCCCAGAGGTGCTCTAAGAGGCTCCACAGCCTCTACGACAGCGCAAGGGCATGGAGCACCACTCCACTGGCCCCAAGACCACCCCATAGGTGAGTCACCGTGCATTGCATGTATGGTGAGCCCAACAAGGGTTCTCACACCATTGCGTGAAAATTAACGACCTTCCTTTGCCCCCCTTACAGTGGTGGACACTGCATGTCTAACACTAGCAGCCAGTGATGGAGAGATGGCAAGTTGCTTGGAGGACTCCCCTGTACCACTTGCATCCCCTGTACCACTTGCACAACGGCTTAAGGAGCCAGTTGCTGTGGACTATAGTCCTTGCAGCACAGGCACTGTGGCAACGGTGAGGGCATGTAGTCAGTGTAGTAGTGATTCTGTCACTGCACAAGTTGAGACCCCAACTTGCTTGGAACAGAGCCCCATGCGAAGAAAGCGTCCGGGGTTCCACCTCCGCGTAATGCAGGGGCAACCCTTCCCCGAAAATGTGCCAAGACAGAACCAGGCACAAAGATAGGCCCTGTGGATTGTGATGCTCCATTGGACACTGTGCAACGGAGGCCCATCAAGGGGAATCAAAACCGGGACCTACCAACCATGAGGTCTTTGAAGTTACGCCTTTTACCAGACTAGTTTGTTGTAGGAGCATGTTTCTTCTATTTTGTGGCCCAAAGCACGCATGCAATTGGTAGTGACGGCCCCTTGGCAGACCCATCGCTCCGGGCAAAAGCCATTGCCGTGTATCATGAAATGTGTGGCCTTTCAGTTGAGGAGTCTGCACTAACAGTGAATAGGGATCTTGAGAGGGGGGCATGGGGCGCCCGGCCCCAAAGCGGTCTACCCGAGCACTTTGCCAGTTTGGCAAAGCATGTGAGTGGTAGTGTGGTGCTGTTGCGAACAACGCTGTGGCATCATCATTTGGGATGGACAGTACGTTAACATCAGCTACTGTCGGGATGCCTGAACGTGAGGCTCCACTGTGTGTCCATTGGTGTGTATGGAGGATCATTGCCAAAGGGTGACATTCGTGGTTATTGCTGAGGCGGCACGTGATGGTTATGGGAGTGGTGGCCATTTCCGGGGAACAGTCTTCGATCACTCACTGCGAGTAGCCCTCTTTTGCGCATTGCAGGCGATGGTGAGCATGTTGCCATACATGACAGGGCCAATTGGGTGGTTTAGAGTGCAGCATTTGCAGCCACGGGTTGTTGGTATGAAGGGCCACAACAATGCAACACACTTCCGTCACACTCGTCTAGTGCAACAAACACGGAACTACAAGCCACTGGTGACCTTGGTGAACCAAATTGCGAAGTAGTTGTTGCCGAAACGTTTCACATGGACTACCATGCAACTGTCTTGCAATTTGCTTACAAAACCGTATCAACACTTGCATGACTCATCCCCTTGGTAGGCCGTGCTCTCCACAGGACAACACACACGGGGGGACATATGGGTGGAGGTAGGCGGTTTGTGTAGTGGTCAAGGTGGACGGAGA
>CAXIWF010001848.1:0-23094 GCA_964036045.1 Eutreptiella sp. 'Long Island Sound 2002' | reverse complement strand
GCAGGGGCAATGGCAGGGGCAGGGGCAGTGGGAGGGGCTAGGGCAGTGGCAGGGGCAGGGGCAGGGGCAGGGGCAGTGGCTGGGGCAGGGGCAGGGGCAGGGGCAGGGGCAGGGGCAGGGGCAGGAGCAGGGGGAGGGGCAGGGGCAGGGGCAGGGGTAGGGACAGGGGCAGGGGCTGGAGCAGGGGCAGGGGCAGTGGCAGGGGCAAGGGCAGGGGCAGAGGCAGGGTCAGGGGGGGCAGGGCAGGGGCGTGGGCAGTAGCAGGGGCAGAGGCAGGGGCAGGGGCAGGGGCAGTGGCTGGGGCAGTGGCAGGAGCAGGGGCAGTGGGAGGGGCAGGGGCAGTGGCAGGGGCAGGGGCAGGGGTAGGGGCAGGGGCAGGGGCAGGGGCTGGGGCTGTGGGACGTGCAGGGGTAGTGTCAGGGGCAGGGGCAGGGACAGATGCAGGGGCAGGGGCAGGGGCAGGGGATGGGGTAGGGACTGAGGCCGGGGCACGGGCTGGGGCTGGGGTAGGGGTAGGGGCTGGGGCAGGGGCAGGGGCAGGGGCAGGGGCAGGGGCAGGGGCAGGGGCAGGGGCAGGGGCAGGGGCACAGGCAGGGGCAGGGGCAGGGGCAGGGGCAGTGGCAGGGGCAGGGGCATGGGCAGGTGCATGGGTAGGGGTATGGGCAGTGGCAGGAGCAGGGGCAAAGGGAGGGGCAGGGGCAGTAGCAGGGGCAGGGGCAGGGGCAGGGGCAGGGGCAGGGGCAGGGGCAGTGGTAGGGGCAGGGGCAGGGGCAGTGGCAGTAGCAGGGGCAGGGGCATGTGCAGGGGCAGGGGCAGTGGCAGTAGCAGGGGCAGGGGCAGGGGCAGGGGCAGGGGCAGCGGCAGTGGCAGGGGTAGGGGCAGGGGCAGAGGCAGGGGCAGGGGGGGGCAGGGGTAGGGGCAGGGGCAGCGGCAGGGGCAGGGGCAGTGGGAGGGGCAGGGGGGGGCAGGGGCAGTGGCAGGGGCAGGGGCAGGGGCAGTGGCTGGGGCAGGGGCAGGGGCAGGGGCAGGCGCAGGGGCAGTGGCAGGGGCAGGGGCAGGGGCAGGGGCACTGGCAGTGGCTGGGGCAGGGGTAGGGGCACTGGAAGTAGCAGGGGCAGGGGTAGGGGCAGGGGCGGGGGCAGTGGCAGTCGCAGGGGCACGGGCAGGGGCAGCGGCAGTGGCAGTGGCAGGGGCAGGGGCAGGGGCAGAGGTAGGGACAGGGGGGGCAGGGCAGGGGCAGGGGCAGTGGCACGGGCAGGGGCAGCGGGAGGGGCAAGGGCAGTGGTAGGGGCAGGGGCAGGGGCATGGGCAGGGGCAGTGGCAGGAGCAGGGGCAGTGGGAGGGGCAGGGGCAGTGGTAGGGGCAGGGGCAGGGGTAGGGGCAGGGGCAGGGGGAGGGCCAGGGGCTGTGGGAGGTGCAGGGGCAGTGACAGGGGGTAGGTGACAGTGCTGGGGTAGGGACCGAATCAGGGGCACGGGCAGGGGCAGGGGCAGGGGTAGGGGCTGGTGCAGGGGCAGGGGCAGGGGCAGGGGCAGGGGCAGAGGCTTGGGCAGGGGGGGCATGGGCAGGGGCATGGGCAGGGGCAGTGGCAGTGGTAGGGGTAGGGGCAGGGGCAGACGCAGGGGCAGGGGGGGCAGGGGCAGGGGCAGGGGCAATGGCAGGGGCAGGGGCAGTGGGAGGGGCTAGGGCAGTGGCAGGGGCAGGGGCAGGGGCGGGGGTAGTGGCTGGGGCAGGGGCAGGGGCAGGAGCAGGGGCAGGGGCAGGGGCAGGAGCAGGGGCAGGGGCAGGGGCAGGGGCAGGGGCAGGGGCAGGGGCAGGGGCTGGAGCAGGGGCAGGGGCAGGGGCAGGGGCAGGGGCGGGGGTAGGGGCAGGGGCAGGGGCGTGGGCAGTAGCAGGGGCAGAGGCAGGGGCAGGGGCAGGGGCAGTGGCTGGGGCAGTGGCAGGGGCAGGGGCAGTGGCAGTGGCTGGGGCAGGGGCAGGGGCAGTGGCAGTAGCAGGGGCAGGGGCAGGGGCAGGGGCGGGGGCAGTGGCAGTAGCAAGGGCAGGGGCAGGGGCAAGGGGCAGAGGCAGGGTCAGGGGGGGCAGGGCAGGAGCAGGGGCAGTGGCAGGGGCAGGGGCAGGGGCAGGGGTAGGGGCAGGGGCAGGGGCAGTGGGAGTGGGGTGCCACCAGTTGAACACGCGGGTGGCGAGAGCATCTGGCATGCACAATTTACCCTCCATCCACAGCTTCCCTGCATCCAGCAAATACTCGAAAAAAATCCCATCCTTATGGGCATTTTTGGAGGAATGATTTTCAAAAACCTCCTTAACCATAGGATCGGACTTATAATCGTTTGTCCAGTCTGGAAAGATAAGAGAATCCTTTGGCAGGGGAGTAAGAGTGGAAGGGTCACGGCGTTTGATGCCCGGAAAGGACCAGAATGTCCTTACGTTCTGCCTACTAACAGTCCTTTTCACCACATGACGGTGGGAATCAGTAACTGTTTCAACGGAGCTCCGGATTCCTGAGGTTTTCTGGTGTGCATCTGCCGGATCTGAGAAGGCAACAAGGTCGTGGCAGGGGCAACTGTTGTTTGTGACTGAGCACTGCATACATTCACGGCGAATCACCTTTTTTTCCTCACGATCCGACTCGATTATGAGGTTCGATCGTGTTTTATGCCATGGAGGTTGGAGCTTTGAAGTCCCTCCGGGGCAGGATAAGCCCAGCGACTGAGGGCGTCTGCCACAGTGTTTTCCTTGCCTGGTAAGTAAGACACGTGGAGGTCAAACAGGGATAGAAACTCGTGCCATCTGGCCTGTCGACCGGCTTGGCCTGAAACTGTATCAATGTGTTCTGTGGCCCAGACCTCAAGAGAGCGATGCTCAGTCAAGACCTCGACTCTGTTGGTTCCAAGGCACGATTGATATTTTTTTAAGGCACAGATAATAGCATAGGTTTCCTGTTCACGCGGGGACCACTGCATCTGGCGCGGGGCTAGCTTCCTGGACCAGAAAGCAAGTGGGTAGTGTTCCCCGGTGTCCTCATCCACCTGTTCGAGGACAGCACCAAAAGCATACTTGGATGCGTCAGTCCATATATAGAATGGCCTGTCGAATCCCGGCACATGCAAGGTGCAAATTGGCAGAGGGCAGCCTTCAAGTGGTTGAAGGCTTCCTCGCACTTGTCAGTCCACTTTACCCTTACTTTCGACCCTGCTTTGCAAGCATCCCTGCCCACCTTGAGTAGTTCAGTCATGGGAGCTGCAAAGTTGGCATAATTAAGGAGGAATGTGTGATAACAGTTACAGCAACCAACAAAGCCTCTGAGTTCGGTGACCGTCTCAGGGCGTCACTACTTCTGGATGGCGGGAAGCTTCCCTAGCGAACGGCGTCTGGTGCCATTTGCAAGCACTGATCCACACGATTCAACTGACCTGAGGAGGAGCTTGCCTTTCTGGGGGCCACAAACCAGCTGGTTCTTGTCAAGAATGTCCAGCACCTGGTGAAATTGCTTTTGGTGCAGGGCCACAAGCTCCTCTTCGGACAGTCTCTCCCCCTCCGCCGCGATGATTATGTCGTCCATGTACACAGAAACGAACGCATGAAGCTCAGGGTGAGCTGTGAAAAGCACATCTTCCGTCATTCGTTGGAAGAAGGCTGGGGCGTTCCTTAGGCCCATGGGCATAACTGTCCACTGGACTGGGCACAGGGCGTGCACATACACGTAGGTGGTCGAGTCTCCTTCGCTACAAACATCTGATGGAAGCCGTGACGAAGGTCGAGGACCGAAATCAGTGGATCTGTAGCTCTTTTGGCTATCACCTCTTCAATGAGAGGAAGGGGGTGGGAGTCTGCCTTAGTTTCGGCGTTCAGGTTACGAAAATCTACAACCCTTTCGCCAACCATCAATGGTGTTCTGGTCAGCAGGTGGACGTTTAGGTACATTGAAGGGAGCGCAGCACCACTCGGAGGTCATACAACCCTCTCACCAACCGAACTCGGTCACCTTCTCTCTGACGATTTCCCTAAGGATATCACGCTTCCTCCCGTGGTTTTCATAGGGGGTTTGTTTCTTGGCCTTGTAAGTTTGTTTCAGTTCGATGAAGGCCCCACCGGACCGACCACGGACTGGAGGGTTTTTCAGAATCTTCCCACTAAGCGTGGTGTCCTTTCGTTGCTCGAAGATCGTCTCATGACGCTTGGAGCATAGCTCACTGTCAACCTCATCGCCAGGTATAACTGTACACAAAACCTTGGCGATCTTACCTGCTTTAGAGGGAAGCATCCCTCGCCGAACAGCACGAAACAAGTCAGGGTCACAGGCCTGCTGCAAATACGAAGGATGTACCTGGGCATCCTCGTCGTCGATCTCGTCGAAGAGATCGTAAAAGACTGACACATGTGGTTTTTCATATATATCCCTAAATGTGCGTCGACTATGGGCATTTCCTTTGATTTTCGTGTGGGGGATCTTCTCAGAATCTCTCCGTATTGGGGACAAGGGAACACTAGGGGATCCGCTGGACACTGGGTCACCCTCAGCATCTGACGAGCAAAAATCGGAAAAAATCGTCTCATTGTCATTGCCAAGCTCAACCTCGTTTTCAGACCCAACACACGATTCATCAGAATGTGCCCAATCAGGGTCAGAAAGACGCCCATCAACCAACAGAGGGAGCGTAGACCAGCTTCGTTGGCGCAGGGGTCCTGTGTCGTCGCGAGCATATAGCTTAATTCCTCTGGCAAGTTCGACAGAATCCACCAGAATTTCTTCCAGCTCAGCAAACCAGGGCTGATCTGCCCAGACTGGCACGATCAATATTGCCTGGGTGTCGTCCTCCTTTTTTTTGACCACCTGCTGAATAACGTGGAAGGGGGGGTGTCTCCACAAGGGCTTGTCCCATTTTTGGGCCGAGGCGTCCTCGAAAAACCTCCTAAACCTACGATTCCTATGGTTAGCAAATGCATCAACGAAGAAGGTGAAGGAATAGTTGCAACTGAAGTACTCACATATGAAGACCTCCAGCGACCCGGAAGCTTCGCTTGAGTCTCCCTGGAGAGAGAGTCACCCTCGATGCAGCCGTTGATCTCAGCAACAGCCACATCTTCTCCAAACTTCGGAGGTACTTTTTTTCTTAACAATTCTTCTGCACTTTTGAACCCTGAGTGCAGAAATTTAAACACTGGGCGCTCCTCTGAGCCTGTTTCTAATACAAGACACTTACGATGACCTACTGGAGGCACCCTGTTTTTTGAAAGCCAGGGTTGACCCAAGTACAGATCCTACTGGATGTCAGCCCTGTAAAAGTAGTCACTCAACTTTACATCTTCAGCCATACTGTCACTCCACAAGTCCTGAGCGACTAAGTGGGTGCGAATGGTACTGCCCTGTTTACCACCTGGTAGAGTGTGGCCAGACACACCCTCCAGGGTAACAGGCCAGGTAGAATCAAATACACAATCGTCAGGGAGGAAGGAAGTGGATTGGAGATTTACCTCCGACCCATTGTCACACAAACAAGTGGCGAGGTGTAAATTGCCTTTAATGTCGGAGACTCACAGTTTAGTAACGAACTGGCGGGTCCTGTGCTTGGACTGTACACCAGCTTCGTCCACAGTAACAGGCTGATTCGTTTCCGAATCGGCAGGAGAGAGACAGAGCGAGGCAACATCCAACCTTCGACGTGCAGGAATGAGAAAAGATGGTTGTAAGTCGCCTGGGGAGGGACGACCTTCTTGGCTCCCCTAGGCACTTCTTTCGTCGCCAGGAGCGACAGTCCACTCGTGGGCATTTCCCTCCTCGTCCACATAGCCTTCGTAGAGGGGATGATCCTGGTAATCCCACTCTTCTTCCTCGCAGGTTTGGACATAGTCCCCATCTGCGCCTCAAACCTGATTCATCTGGGATCGGCCCCTTCGTCGGCCTCAGCCAGCGGATGGCGGAGCCCCAAAGGAGCTGCCGCCACCGCCTTGACCAGTGAGGGGGTTGCCAGAGGAAAGTCCCAAGGGTTTGCTTGAATAGCCCTGGGAATTGTTCCTGGTGGGAGCACCTGTACCTGATTTTCCCCCAATTTTCCCTCCTTCCCCACCAACACTATCGGTATTTTTTTCCCCTGCCCTTCTGAGCGCTCCAACTTGTCTGAGCACTGTTCTGGGGGCTGGGGTCTGAGGCTGAGTTCCACCAGTTTTTTGTTCCTGGAGGGCTGCTGATTCTGGCACTGAGCCTGCTCTCCATGCACCTGTTTTGGGTCCCTTTGACCACTCTTAGGTGGGAATTGGTGCAGATATCTGCCAAGGACGTCGAGATCTTTTTCCGTCCAATAGTGCCTATCGCTCGTATGAGTCTTGGCACGTTCTTCTGCACCCATATTGGTGCAGATGGCACAAGCATCCCTTTTGGTTTCCCGGACATTTCTCTTGTCCTGGGGGTTGTGTGCCTTCTGAGGGGGGCGGTTGGGCTTGATCAAGCCCTCGTGGAAGCTTTGATTCGCTGCATCTGCCAGCTTCTCCACTTCCTCCTACAACTCCTCAGGGGAGTAGGAGAACAACCAATTGCGGGCCTGGAGTCTCCTCCCAGGAAAACTTA
This sequence comes from Eutreptiella sp. 'Long Island Sound 2002', assembly GCA_964036045.1. Taxonomy (NCBI): domain Eukaryota; phylum Euglenozoa; class Euglenophyceae; order Eutreptiales; family Eutreptiaceae; genus Eutreptiella; species Eutreptiella sp. 'Long Island Sound 2002'. The sequence goes on along the minus strand of CAXIWF010001848.1, from coordinate 16,526 downwards.
CCCCCTTGTTCAAAACTCGAACGAAGAGGTCCCTGTCCTCTGTCTCGTGGAACTTGATTTTCCAAGTTTCCCCTGTTTTTTTGAGTTTTGAGCGGCCACAGGGGCTGCATTTCTGCAGTGATTCTCCAACAGTAAACTTGTTTGCAGTGGGATCAAAGCCCTCAACTCCGCACCAGAGGTTCTTGGACTTCTCATCGGCCTGAGAACTGCGCAGATGTGCAGCAGTTTCAGGAGGGATCTTCACAAAAAAAAGCTTTTCAGCTCCATTGAAGTAAAATGATCGCCGGATGCTTCAGCCTCTTGCACCAAGTTTGTGAACCGTTGGCGCTTGTCCTGCACTTCGTACAAGATCAGCTTCGAGAAGCCTACGAAGCGATCCAAAAGCGGGTGGTAATGGTCCTCTGGGAGACGCATTCCACGGCTTTGCAACGAATCCCAAAACTCCTGGAAGGTAAGAGGTTTGGGGGTCACATGCCTGTCAGCCCAGGTACGAACCCAAGTATTTCGGGTCGCAGCTTCGAGGCAGACAAGCAGCGCCTGCAGGAGCTGGTCCGAATGGATCTTCTGCGTCCTAAGCCAGAGCTTAAATTTGCGCTGGAACTCAGGCCAACGCCGGGGGTTGCCATTATACTTAGGTTGTTTAGCAACCTGTCTCAACCTCGAAGCTGTGGGGTTAAACATCTCCTCCAGACCTAAACCTGCAGTGATGGCTGAGACCTGAACACCTGGCGTCCCAGAACCTGCTCCCAACAAGGCCTGGGCAAGCAAGGCTTGGCCAATGCATTGGTCATTAAGACCAGGAGCAGTACGAGAGGCTGTTCGCTTAGCATTTTGCTCCTTTACTCTGGCTCTCTGGGACAGAGTTTCCGATCGCGAAGCCACTGCCCTCTCCTTACGTTTCTGGTGAGTGATTCTAGCATCAGTCACACTGGAATCCGCAGAGGGAGCGATCGAAAAAACCTCCGTTCCATCCGCAAACGAATCGGCTGCCGATCCTGTTGAGGTCGCAATAGCAGACCCTGCCAATCGCATATGATCCTTGAGGAAGTTCTTCACGGATTCTCTCCAGTTCTGCAAATCAGCAAGATAAATTTTGAGTTGTAATAACTCCCCGCTGTTCGAAACTCTGCAGCTGCACTCGGGGGGGCAGTCGGGGTGGTGAGAGCACTGAAATCCTGAAGGCATTCCCATCTCCGGTTCCCCAATCTGCTGGTCCTGAAGCCAGGACTGCACCTGTGGCTGTCCCTCTTGGCTGAGTTCTAAGGATCCCTGGCGTGCAGCCTCCATGATCCCCTGTTCCAAAAAAGCACGAAGCTGTGCCTCTGTCGTTTGGGGGGAAGAGGTCTCGGGGATAGGACCTTTTGTCGTTTTCCCCCCTGGAAACCTTGGTGTAGACAGGAATTCAGAGATGTCTCCGGGACCGGAGAACGGATTCCCCATGTCCACCTCGATGTGGTCGATCAGCTTCGACTTCGAAGGGGCTTCATCGGCAATCTCCAGCAAGTCGATCGGCGGCAGCTGGTGGAGGTTTCGACTGGGATCTGCTGCAAACTGGGGCGCCATTGGCTGCTGGGCGGGTGGATTTGCTCGCATGGGGCAGAGGGGGTGTTGACACGGCTTTCCCCTCAAGATGCCCAGCCCTGTACGCTGCCCTTCTTCCTTGCAACACACGGGCACGAATGCGGGGGTTGCGGGGGTCGTACAACTGCCCAAACCCAGGGTTGGTGGGAATGGGTGGGGGTAGCTTCCTAGGCTGCCTCTGCTACCATCTAAGCACTGTCGGGGGACGGATATTGGAGCCGGAGGGCTCAGGGTCGGCTGTCCCCATGGGCAGGGCGTGCGAGGTTTCGATCCTGGGGCCTACGGGGTGTTGGGCCTCAGCGAGCAGGGCGGCTAGGGCACTGGCAAGTCTCGAAGGCATAGACATTTTATAAGTGCGGCTTGATCCGGAAAAAATCCCAGTCTACAAGTGAGACAATGCGGTTAATATGAATGGCGTCTGAGTGTCTGAAACTCTGTAAAAAGAGATTTATAAATATCCGATTAGAAAATCAAAGCAGACCGATTCAAGCTGCGCACGCGCTCCGGCAAATTACCGAAAAAAATGAAAACGCGGCAAAAAAAAGGAAGTAAATAAGAAAAATGAATCCCGGCTGTCTGAAATATATAAATCAGTATCGCAGAAAAATACGGGGTTCTGCGATTACATGTAGATATGAGAATCTGACGATCTGATTGAAATGAGACCAATTCGGGGAATTCTCGGCTAGTCTGAGTTAGCCGCGCTTACACACTGCCAATCATCAACATCCGGCGATGGTGCCACTCCGCCCCCCCCAGCTCTCGTCCTAAGGCGCTACGGCCGTCGTTGGTTTGCGAGTACTCCCTCCTGCCTCCTCCTAAGTCTAACTGAACGAACGCAACTGGTGTTGTGAAGCTTCGGAAAGATGACTAGGTTTATTCAGGTCTTGTGATCAGCGAATTCAGTTGGATTTTTGAGTCATTTCAGAAGCAGACCCCGAATGAGAGAGGCTTCGAAGCTGGCCACCGTCGCTGTGGTCCGCCGCACCTTGCAGGAAGGTTGGGTGGGACGAATAGGCTGCCCGTATACGTTTTTCTTAGGGCAGGTGGGTCTAGAGATTGAGAACGAAGCTCTTTGTGTCAGTCACTCTTGTGTTGATTTTTGGAAGTTTGCTCAATGTTCACCGATCATTGACGTCAATTGTATTTTTCTTTCGCCTGTACTGGGCGAGTTAAGCGTGGCAACGCTTTAGACTATTGTCGAAATGTGTCTAGGTCAGAGGAAAAATCAAAACCAGGTCTGACTCAGGCACATCAGGGGTAATCCCGTCTTTTTTAGTCTGGGAACCCTGGATTTTCTATCCGGCTGTGCAGATGAAAGCATTGTAAATAACGTAGAAACCAGGCCTGGTTACTCACCCACTACAGGAACCACCTGTAGCACTGGTGTTCCTTCGTTGACACCAGAAACACACTTCGTACCTCCATCTTGCCAAATTGGGTTAGTACTCGCTTGTTTCTGCTTTGTTTCAGCTAGGAAATCAAAGTTTTGGACAGGTTTTGACCTCTTCGCTGAACTGTTTTTCCATTCCCCAACGTCAGTTGTCCAGTGTTTTGTTATATACGGGGTCCTAAGACCTCTACGAAGCTTTTACGAGTTCTAGGCCTCAGTGACGCGTAACCAATCGTGTTTAATCTAAGTCGATGAAAGCTCATTTTGACAGTTTTCAGGCCAAATTGTTGCTCTTTCAGCAAGGTTGACTCCAGTGCAAAGTCTGACCTTAGTCTCCGTTTGCTCGGCGCCCCCTTTTAGGTGCATATATACTCTAGGCTGCGCCTACAGCACGCCTTTGGTGCACTGCTACGGTAGTGTTGGCAGGATTAACGGTCAGCATGTCCATCATGATGAATGATGCATCATGGCCAGAATGTGCCAATCATCTGTTAGATGCTTCGACCGCACTAGTTTCTAGAGTCGAACTGAGCCAACTACAGTTCATCTTACTTGTTTTTGACACCCGTGGAATCAACGTATAACGTTTCAGCTGTGGACTGAGCCGGATGAAGCTCGATTCAAGCCTGATTTGCTGGATGTAGCTGATTTTAGTGCCTTCTACTCTCATTCTGCCACATTCCCGATTCCTTCCATCGTTTTTCGCCTTTCTGTTCCCAAACACCTGTCATTGACACTTGTTTAACCCAGATTGCTGTGTTTCCTTCCTTCCCCCCACTTGTATGCCCCTTCATTTAGGTGAATCTCAGTTCAATTTCACCACAATCCTGCTCAACGTCCACAATGGTGAGGGAAGGGATGTCATGCTGAGCATTTCCAACCCATGAAAAGCGGGCGAAACCCGGTTTGCATACACACGGACATATTGAACGTGCCCGCACCGGGAAAGACTGTTCGTTTAAATTTGTGGTTAAACACCTTGCCTTCTCTCTCTCTGCTCTTGCTGATTTTCATACGATCTGAAGATCAGAGTCCTAATGCTGACACAGGAGATGGTTTGGTTGCGTTTTTCAGAACGTTTACATGTCCCATAGCCTGTTTTACCACTGTTTCACATACTCCCTCTTGTTCTGCTCCCTTCACCTCTGCTCGATCCTTCCCAATTTGGTCCCAATCCTTCAGAGTTTGTTGCATTGTGGACAGAGTTCAGCAGAATCAGCGCAGATCTTCGCTCTTCTTCGACCAGTTACCCGCGCTAAGCCTTTGTTGACTGCAAGCACACCCGCAGTGTGTTTTTGGAGGGGGAGTGTAAGCGTGGCTAACTTAGATAAGCCCAGACTTCGCCCAAGTCGGTCTCATTTCAATCAGATCGTCAGATTTTCAGCCCTACATGTATTTGTGGAACCCCATATTTTTCTGAGTTACTGACGAATATATTTGAGACAGCCCCGATTCATTGTTCCCATTCATTTCCCTTATTTCGCCGCGGTTCCGTTCATTTTCCGTTATTCGGTAAAGCGTGTGCGCAGCCCGAATCGGCCAGCTTTCATTTCCCAATCGAATTTTCCTAAAGCTTTTTACAATATTTCAGACACTCAGACATGTCTCATAGGTACCGCATTGTCTTTTTTGTAGACTGGGCTTTTTGCCGGACCAAACCGCACTTCTAAAATGCCCATGTCTTTGAGTCTTGCCAGTGCCCTTGCCGCCATGCTCGCTCAGTCCCCACTCCTCGTAGACCCCAAGATCGAGTCCTCGCACGCCCTGCACCTAGGGACAGCCGGCCCTGAGCCTGCGGCTACACATCCACCCCAGGGCAGCGCTTAGATATGGCTCAATTGAAGACACCTACTTTGAGCCTTGCAAATGTACTTGGTTTGGGTTAGGCAGCAGACGAATACCCAACTCAAGAATTATCGCCTATGCACTCGTGACGAAAGGTGCAATATGCTAGGTGTACTCACTTGGCGAAGCTATATAAAGATGAAAAGCAGTTGTAACACTTGCTCAAGGGGTGTTCAACAGGGTAGACGGTCCTTACATTATGTACATACTTGGATTGTGTCCTAACTCCCCGTAGGCTCAGAGAACCAAAACATTTGGGCCGGCAGGTTTGGCCCAAAATTGAGGATATTTTCATGAGAATATCCTTGGAACTACAAGTGCTCTCCCACCAACGACTCGTATGAACCTCCAAAGGCAAAACTAATTGACAATATGAGCAATGGACCTAGAAAAAGTTCCTAAAGAAAGCCACCATGAATGCGGTCACGATCGTACGCCCTGTTTCATTCATTGTATCATGGTCTTCGCTCCGTATCGTGTTTTGTGACCATGATACGAGGCTCCAATGACACAAGGTGCACTCCCTCAGCCGCTCAACATATGAGCTCGCTAAAATGCTGTTGGGATCATTGTAGTTCTGACGCATATCTCGATTGACAGGTTGTGTACCTAGACTCCGAGATATGACTTCCCCGAATGACCTCAGGATGCGTAAAGTCAAGGCTTCTGCCGCTAAATTATATGGAGGGGATTGGGAAATACGCCTTGTCTCATGCATAGGGTGCGGGGGGAGATTGATCTTAATCAAGCCTCTCTCCAGGCGTGATGTTCGAAGCTCTTCGCCGATTCCTATCATTGAAAGAAATCGGAATATAATCCTAAAACAAAAATATGAAGATTGCAGATCCAGTGAAGCCTTTAGTGACAATACTTCTCCATATGGCAATCTAATTTATCTGCCGCCGGGGAGACTGACGGCAGTTAATCATCAGTTGACAGAGATCGTCTGTGGCGATTCAGGTGTCAACTGGCGGGCTTAAAAATATGGCCGACAGTAACAAAGGCTGTAAATTCCTGAATGCATCAGGAGGGAGAAATTGTGTTAATTCCCGATCTCCTGATGCCGTAATTACGGCCAGCGATCGACAATGGCTTCATCGCAATCGACAACGGCCTGACCGCACAAAAGGGGGGTTGGGTGAACAAATGGCAACATAGCAGCATATATGGGGGCACCTGCTGTGCCTCAGGCACCTTGGGTCAGTCTACACGGCAGCTGAGAGCAGCCTACCCGACGAGGTCGGGCAGCTTGCGGCGACTCTGGACCGAAGGCAGGTCATGGTGCACGCGCCCCCGAAGCGGGACATGTATCCAATCAGGGCCCGGCATCTCACGGACCTAGCTACCCCAGGGTTGCAGGTGCACGCCCTGATATTCGACACGTGGATCTGGCAGTACAATCGCTGCAAGCCACTCCCGGACAGGTAGCACCGGTGGATACCTCCGCTGGCGTGGACCCACCACCTACTCCACGACCCCCAGCTAGCCCGCTACAACCTTGCCGGCGCCCAAAGGGACTCCCCCACCCTTGAAGCAGACTCACTCCGTGTCCCACAAATAACAAGTGCAGCCCTGCGCTACTGCGAGGGGCAGTCATTCCGCAGCCGGACCGCAAGCCTCTCGGGATCACAAAGTGTGGGTCACGCGCGATCACGACAATGATCAAAAACCACTACAATGTGGCTGCAAAAAAATAAGGAACCGCAAGATTTCGGCAACAGAAGACTCTGTCTACTGAAGCTAATTAATTTTGCTATCTTTTCTCCCTTTTTTCGCAGCGGTCGGCGTCGGCAGTGGCAAAAACCACTAATAAAACATCCGTAGCCGTTTCGTTTGCCTTCATTATGATTTCTGATGATCAACTCTCTACTAAAACCGCAATTTCCACCAATCTACAAGTACCCCCAACGAAATCGCAATTACCCATTCTGTTGCATCTGATAAAAGTCGTAACTCGTCTGATCGCCAGCGACACGTTATGTTCATACCAGGACAGTTGTCGTTACGGGGAGAAGTGCTGGTTCAAACACTGAGAAACAACAATGAAACCACCGATTCACTTAGAAGCTCACCGGGCCAAAGGCCATCCCCAGCACCCGCACCACCCCCGCCACCCTCCCCCAGCATCCCCAGCGACCCCAAGGACGATGCCACCCACCAACACGACCGGCGACACCGCCCCCACGGCGACCAGGTGGAGAACACATGTAAACCGCGCCGCTGCCATCGACAACAGCCAACACGACGCCGATCCTCCTTTCCAACACCATCACCATCACCACCCCCACCAGAGCGGACCCGACAACACTGTCTCCCCTTCAGCAACCATCATCAGTACATCAGGGCATCAGGGCCAATAACACCGTCGGGGTCCCCGTCACTGTCGACGCCTTGCCCGCCACCATCACCCCCAGGTCGCCGTCATCTTCCCCGTCAGCCTCAGCCACACCATCCCGGTCGATACCCCCGTAGGGGCCCCCATAGCCAGAGACACCCCATCACCACCATGGTCACCGGCTCCATCACCGTGCCCCTCTCATGACGCACGCCCCCCCGGGTATCCGCCGTTCTGCTACATTATACACACCCCCGATCACCATCCCCACCGCCTTCCGAACCAGCCCCCAGCGGCGCCAAGCCCCCCCCCACCGTCCCCCCACCAAGACCACCGCCGGCACCGCCCCCGCACATTGCTGCCACCGGCACGCCACCAGCGACACCACCTCCGCTACCGCACTGACCACACCGAGCACACGGGAACACGAAGGGATGGGCAGGGGACACGAAGCACACACCAGCACTCAGGGGACAAGAGGGGAGTCGAGACGCACCGGAGGGGGACACAGACATAGGGCGCAGCGTGGAGCACGGGCGTGGGGCACGGGACAGCCACGCCGCGCACAAGGGATCACACCGCACGACAAGTGACCACCCCGGCCGGAGCAGCACAACACGGGGGGCACCGGGTCAGCGTGCCAGGCTACACAACACGCGGCGTGCCAAGCCGCCACAGCACAGCACGTGGCATGCCAGGCCACTGCAGCACAGCACGTGGCGTGCCAAGCCACTGTAGCACAGCACATGGCAGCACAGCAGGCCACCACAGCACAGCGCGTAGCATGCCAGGCCACTGCAGCAAGGCATGAGACGCACGAGACAGCACGTGGCGCCAGGCCACCAAAGCACGGCACATGGCGGCGCGGCGCGTGGCGCGCCAGGCCGCTACAGCACAGCACGTGGCGGGCCAGGCCACCACAGCACAGCACACGGCAGCATAGCGTGTGGCGTGCCAAGCCACCAGAGCACGGCACGTGGCATGCCAAGCCACTCTAGCACAACACACGGCAGCACAGCATGTGGCGGGCCAAGCCACTACAGCACAGCACGTGGCGGGCCAAGCCACCAAAGCACAGCACGTGGGGGGGCAGCCGAGCCCGGTCCTAGGATGCCGACCCCCCCCCCCCGGGTTGCGGGAGAAAGTGCCCCTAGGTTAGGGTTAGGGTTAGTGTTAGGGTTAGGGTTAAGGCCACTACAGCACAGCACGCGGCGTGCCAAGCCATACAGCGCAGCACATGGCGGCACAGCATGTGGCATCCCAAGCCACCACAGCGCACAGCACGTGGCGTGCCAAGCCACCACAGCACAGCACGTGGCATGCCCAGCCGCTACAGCACGGCACGAGGCTGCCAAGCCACTACAGCACAGCACGTGGCGTGCCAAGCCACTATAGCATAGCACACGGCAGCACAGCGTGTGGCGTGCCAAGCCACCACAGTACAGCACATGGCATGCCCAGCCACTACAGCACGGCACGTGGCGTGCCAAGCCACTGCAGCACAGCACGTGGCGTGCCTAGCCAAAATAGCACAGCACATGGCGGCACAGTATGTGGCGTGCCAAGCCACTGCAGCACAGCACGTGGCGTCCCAAGCCACCACAGCACAGCACGTGGCATGCCCAGCCGCTACAGCACGGCACACAGACAGCCACATGGGCTGCGCACCACACACGACGCGCTCACACAAGGCACGGCACGAGCGAGCACGGGCACGGAGGGGCAGCCGGCATGTCGCGCACGCTGATGCGTTGAAAGGAAAAATAAAGAGAACAAGACAAAACGAACAGAAAACAGGGAAAAAAAAAAAAGGCGTGAAACATGAAAACCACAAGACAGAGAAACCCAGAAAAAAAAATATACGGCGCAGCAGCAGGACCAAAAAACGACGAGCGGCGTGGACCACGGCACACACGCCGCTGACAACACGAGGCAACGCAAGACAACGCACGCACAGGACGCAAACAGCACAACACGCAACCGGCAAGCCAGACCGGCCCAAAACACACACAAAAACACCAACGCACGCCGGCGTGCCAAGCCAGAGCACTGCACGCCACCGCCCGGCAGGCCCGGTCCTAGGATGCCCCCCCCCCCCCCCCCCCTCCCCGGGATGCGGGGGAAGGTTAGGGTTAGGGTTAGTGTTAGGGTTAGGGTTCAGGCACAGCATGTGGCATCCCAAGCCACCACAGCGCACAGCACGTGGCGTGCCAAGCCACCACAGCACAGCACGTGGCGTGCCAAGCCACTATAGCATAGCACGCGAAAGCACAGCGTGTGGCGTGCCAAGCCACTACAGCACAGCACGTGGCGTGCCAAGCCAAAATAGCACAGCGCAGGGAGGCACAGCACGTGGCGTGCCAAGCCGCTACAGCACAGCACGTGGCGTGCCAAGCCACAATAGCACGGCACGTGGCGTGCCAAGCCACTACAGCACAGCATGTGGCGTGCCAAGCCACAATAGCACAGCACGTGGCGTGCCAAGCCACTACAGCACAGCACGTGGCGTGCCAAGCCACAATAGCACAGCACGTGGCGTGCCAAGCCACTGCGGCACAGCACGTGGCGTGCCTAGCCAAAATAGCACAGCACATGGCGGCACAGCATGTGGCCTGCCAAGCCACTGCAGCACAGCACGTGGCGTCCCAAGCCACCACAGCACAGCACGTGGCATGCCCAGCCGCTACAGCACGGCACACAGACAGCCACATGAGCTGCGCACCACACACGACGCGCCCACACAAGGCACGGCACGAGCGAGCACACGCACGGAGGGGCAGCCGGCATGTCGCGCACGCTGATGCGTTGAAAGGAAAAATAAAGAGAACAAGACAAAACGAACAGAAAACAGGGAAAAAAAAAAAAAAAAAAGGCGTGAAACATGAAAACCACAAGACAGAGAAACCCAGAAAAAAAAATATACGGCGCAGCAGCAGGACCAAAAAACGACGAGCGGCGTGGACCACGGCACACACGCCGCTGACAACACGAGGCAACGCAAGACAACGCACGCATAGGACGCAAACAGCACAACACGCAACCGGCAAGCCAGACCGGCCCAAAACACACACAAAAACACCAACGCACGCCGGCGTGCCAAGCCAGAGCACTGCACGCCACCGCCCGGCAGGCCCGGTCCTAGGATGCCACCCCCCCCCCCCCCTCCCCGGGATGCGGGGGAAGGTTAGGGTTAGGGTTAGTGTTAGGGTTAGGGTTCAGGCACAGCATGTGGCATCCCAAGCCACCACAGCGCACAGCACGTGGCGTGCCAAGCCACCATAGCACAGCACGTGGCGTGCCAAGCCACTATAGCATAGCACGCGGCAGCACAGCGTGTGGCGTGCCAAGCCACTACAGCACAGCACGTGGCGTGCCAAGCCAAAATAGCACAGCACAGGGAGGCACAGCACGTGGCGTGCCAAGCCGCTACAGCACAGCACGTGGCGTGCCAAGCCACAATAGCACGGCACGTGGCGTGCCAAGCCACTACAGCACAGCATGTGGCGTGCCAAGCCACAATAGCACAGCACGTGGCGTGCCAAGCCACTACAGCACAGCACGTGGCGTGCCAAGCCACAATAGCACAGCACGTGGCGTGCCAAGCCACTGCAGCACAGCACGTGGCGTGCCTAGCCAAAATAGCACAGCACATGGCGGCACAGCATGTGGCCTGCCAAGCCACTGCAGCACAGCACGTGGCGTCCCAAGCCACCACAGCACAGCACGTGGCATGCCCAGCCGCTACAGCACGGCACACAGACAGCCACATAAGCTGCGCACCACACACGACGCGCCCACACAAGGCACGGCACGAGCGAGCACACGCACGGAGGGGCAGCCGGCATGTCGCGCATGCTGATGCGTTGAAAGGAAAAATAAAGAAAACAAGACAAAACGAACAGAAAACAGGAAAAAAAAAAAAAAAAAAAGGCGTGAAACATGAAAACCACAAGACAGAGAAACCCAGAAAAAAAATACGGCGCAGCAGCAGGACGAAAAAAACGACGAGCGGCGTGGACCACGGTACACACGCCGCTGACAACACGAGGCAACACAAGACAACGCACGCACAGGACGCAAACAGCACAACACGCAACCGGCAAGCCAGACCGGCCCAAAACACACACAAAAACACCAACGCACGCCGGCGTGCCAAGCCGGAGCACTGCACGCCACCGCCCGGCAGGCCCGGTCCTAGGATGCCACCCCCCCCCCCCCGGGATGCGGGAGAAGGTTAGGGTTAGGGTTAGTGTTAGGGTTAGGGTTCAGGCACAGCATGTGGCATCCCAGGCCACCACAGCGCACAGCACGTGGCGTGCCAAGCCACCACAGCACAGCACGTGGCGTGCCAAGCCACCACAGCACAGCACGTGGCGTGCCAAGCCACTATAGCATAGCACGCGACAGCACAGCGTGTGGCGTGCCAAGCCACTACAGCACAGCACGTGGCGTGCCAAGCCAAAATAGCACAGCACAGGGAGGCACAGCACGTGGCGTGCCAAGCCGCTACAGCACAGCACGTGGCGTGCCAAGCCACAATAGCACGGCACGTGGCGTGCCAAGCCACAAAAAACCAAGTAGGACGCTCGGGACCTCATAGGGGAACCGAGACAGCCAGAGCAAGGCCGGGGACCTGCGCAAACGTGTCCCGGAGTCCAGGGGTAAACCGCCCTTGCCCGTGCTGTTTGGGGCCCGGGACGGAAGGGGCGAAAACCAAGCGCCTTCACAACTCTACTACTTGGGCGCGGCCTGCCGTCGACTCGGGGAACGAGCCACGTCCCAGGGTTCGGTGAGTTTTAGCAACTCCGCCCAAAGGAGGGGCCGCACATGCCAGTGCGGGGGCACACCCTCCCGGATGTGGTGACAAACTACCACACCGGCGGCGACGACGCCCTTCTCCAACAATGGGGAGCCGCTTTGTTGGGGGCACCATAATACAGATTCCGTGGGAAGGGGCCGGAGTGCTTCCTCATGATAAGCCGACCCCCCTCTTCAGCGGACTCGCTTCCGCAGCGGAGCCTCTTCCTGTTCGTCACAGGGGTGATGCTAGGGGACCGGGGTTGCCTCCCCTGCGATCGCGAATACCTACCTACCTACCTACCTACCCCTAGAAACTCACAACCCATACGCTGCACCGCCCTCTTTCTCTCAGCGCCAAGGGCAGAAGGAAGGAAGTAGAACTCGGAATGTGTCAACACAATCGTCGCGATCAACATCTCCAGGTATTGCCTCTACCTCTCGAGCACAAGCCCAAAGGTCTGAAAGTGAGGTCTTCACGAGCTCTTTTTCAAATTTTAATCAATTCAACGTCTTACGTGCAGAACGTGGAGATGACTCAGAGGCCTGGATCAACAGCGGCCCTTGGACCACAGTCAAACATCACGAACGACGCCAACCAAAAGAAGATCCGCCAAACACGGCCCGATGCAAGGACCGCAACGACCTGTACGACCTGACAGAGAACTGCCGCGCTTCGTTTACAGCGAGAGGGCTCCATGTTCCGCTGCGATGCAAACAGTGCCGCCAGTCCCGCAAACTGAAGACAGAGGAGCCCGCAGACGAACCACGGCGTCTGTGTCCTTCAGCGCCCTTCAGAACCACCACCAAACGGTGGCACAGAGTCAGTCCTCAAACGTCAGTCCTCAGTGACCAGGAGTATCCACGCTTGCAGTCACAGCCTCGCAGCGCCGACGCCCGCGCCCAGCACCCAGCGCCACGCGCCCAGCGCTCATCGTCAACGTGTGACTATGGTGATTCTTCAATCGATGGCGAAGCAAAACTTATCTTGCACTCTCAGCCTTGCAGCGCCAACGCCAGAGGCCAACGACCAGCGCCCAACACCCAGCGCCCACAGCCAGCGCGCGACCATGGTGAGTCTCCAAAAAACGGCGACACAGAATCGATTCTCAGCGACGCTGATCCTTCTGACGCTGATCAAGCTCGCAATGCCCAGGGTCCAGCAACGCCCAGCGTCGACGCCAGCGCCCAGCACCCAGCGCCACGCGCCCAGCGCTCATCGTCAACGTGTGACTATGGTGATTCTTCAATCGATGGCGAAGCAAAACTGCTTTTGCACTCTCAGCCTCACAGCGTCAACGCCAGAGGCCAATGACCAGCGCCCAACACCCAGCGCCCACAGCCAGCGCGCGACCATGGTGAGTCTCCAAAAGACGGTGACGCAGAATCGTTTCTCAGCGACGCTGATCCTTCTGACGCTGATCAATCTCGCAAAGCTGCAGGTCCAACGCCCAGCGCTCAGCGCCCAACGCCAACACGCGATGGCGGAGAAGCTCTGAACGAGCACAGTGCAAAACGTGCAATTCACCAAACGTCAGCGAAGCCCACTCTCCCAGGGCCTTCACTTACAACGCGTACAACGGTGTGGAAATCCAACAAGAAAGACCGCGATGAACTCGATGCATCCAATGCTGCTGAGCCCAATCTCGAGCAGTTGCCCACAATGAGCGAATTTGACATTAAGAACCAGAAGATCTTAGACAAACTACAAGAAGTCCTCATGCACGACGATCCGTTAAGTGGTTTAAAGGCTTGGTGCTCAATAAGGAAAAATGACAAATATATTCACTGTGAAGCGGGTCAGTACCCTGCTGAGATGGCGAAGGATTTTACTTGTAACTTTTGGCGACATCACCTGCTTCGACCTTTGGGCTTGCCTGCATGAGAGGGAGGGCTGCCATTTGCCTGGAGGGTAAGTTTGCCTCACGCACTGATTAGCCGGGTTGTTGATTTTTCCTTATTTTGCAGGAACCAAGTCACTCAAGTTCAACACCTCCTTCACAGCAACACGAAATTGATCAACTCGTAACAACAAGCATCAAAACATCCACACACTCTGCAACGACCACAGTGAGCACCAGCCTCTGTTTTTGCTTCCTTTTGGGCACACTGCGGTGCCTTAAAACCCTGAGCCTCTGGCTTCTTTAAGTTAGTGCATAGCACCTCAGGGTTTTATATAAATCAAAAGGATTTGTATATAGCGGCTGTCCCTCGAGGAACCTCGCAGTGTGAGCAGTGATTGTGTTGCTTTGGCGGGGGACCGCCATGCCTAAAAAAAAATGCAAGCCTCTGGGGCTGGACGCGGCGGCACGTGCCGACAGGACAGGAGTGCCAGGGTCTGCCGAGCCACAGCCGGATCACCACTGACGCAGGGTGCCTGAGGCATAGCACTTGCCCCCATATATGTTGCCATGTTGCCATTTGCTCGCCCAACCCCCGGTTTTTGTGTTCATGCCATTGTCAATTGCGATCAACCCATTGTCGATCGCTGACCGTAATTCCAGCAGCAGGAGACCGAAATTGACACAATTTCCCCCTCCGGATGCATTCAAGTATTCACAGCCATTGTTACTGTCGGCCATATTGTCACGGCCGTCAGTTGACCACTGAAACGACACAGATGATCTTTTTTGCACTATGCATCCCCTCAACCCCCGGGGGCTGTGTAAGCTTTCACAGCGGGCTTAATTTCATCAAGGTCTTCTTGGGACAAGGGTTACGGTTGGCTCTTACTGGCGAAAAGCTAAGTGTAATGGGAAACAATGCATTTTTGAACGATTGAAGGTGGGGTTGAAAACAGAGTTTTTGAAGGGTGCCAAACTGGTTTATTGTGAGCCGACAACAGAGTCTAGAGGTGATACAGGGCTGGTTGATTACTGAGCTGGATGCTGGTTCGCGGGAGGTTGGAAAGCTGGATGGTTGTGGGAATTTTTACGATAGGAACTGAAACGGCCTCGAATTCGTGAAGAAATAAGATGTTTGAAGGATGTGGAGGTCGGGTCTCGGTTTCATTGCCTCTCCGCTTTCCCAACCCCCCCCCTGCGTAAATTTGAGGTGCCACGGATAATAAAAGAGGTTGGAAGGATTTGCGTGCTGGGTGTTGGTTTCCTTGTCTCCATGCCCCCGGACCGGGTTCTGGGACTCAATCACCTTTTTACCCAGAACTTGGGACTCGGTCACCCCGGGAGGCCCGCTCGTCTGCCTTGTCCCTGGAACCCGTAAGCAACAAAATAACAAAAACTGATTGAGTACTTGTTGAGAGACAAATTGTGTGGTAAAGCGGCAAAATCAATGCAGAGTAAGAATAATAGGAGGAAGGTATATAGCTGATTAACAGAGGTCTGGACTGTCTGTGCATTGGGGGCACGAGCACTTACGCTTGGGCTCACAATTAGAAATTGCGTGCCACTTCTGGATGTCAAAGTCGATGAACGTACTGAAGAGGTCGCCGAGATGGTGAAAGTATTGCTTATGCCAATGGTCTGCAAAGAGGTCACCGTCAGCTACCACTTCTTCAACTTCATGTGGATTGCGTCTTACGTTCTCGCCCCACGTAGTCGTCGACGCGTCGAGGGACTCCTGCATGGAGGTGGTCTGCGTCGACGGGGTTTGAAGGTCACTGGAGAGTGTGTTGCAGCTAACGGCGCTGGCGAAGACCTCGTAGAGGGCCTCTTGGAATGCTCGGTCCTCTTCGGCGATGTCAAACCAAGAACGCTTAGAGGTAGAGATTTTCATGGAGAAGTGGGATATCGAGGGGCCCTGTAACAGGCCTTGTGTGCGCAGGAAAGTTGCTTGAACGGTCTCGGTATGATGAAAGGGGTTGTAAGACGCTGGGTCACTTGCATTAAGCTCAGCCATCTTGCGCCATGCCATGCTGTATGGTCGGTCCTTCTGGTTTATTTTTTTTTGTGAAACCTAGCACACGGCCTGTCGAGCTCAAATGGGCTGGGCCGAAGACCTTTTGGAAAGAGCGGTCGGTTTACAGATTGAGTTCTTTGTGGCACTCCTCTTCGAAGTGTTCAATTTGCAGGTGCAGAAGCTTTGTGTAAGCACCTCCTCATTTGTGTAGAACTTCTTCGTGGCTAAGCATGAAAGTGCGTCCGTGTGCGGTGGTCACAAACTTGATGCCATCTTGAAGGATTTGCAGTCGCCTCGTCTGTTCTTCGTGTTGGACTTGCTCGCTGAGGAAGAAGTGGTACTCAAGTGCACTCTCACAACCGATGTCGTTGCGGATGGAGTTTTCTTCGAGCGCCACTCTGTCGAGATTGTTTTGCATCTCGCTGTTATGCGCAATGAGCTCGTGTGAATGGAGCGCGAAAGCGCTGTGGATCTCTGTGCTCGCTTCGATGATGCTGTTGCGCGCAACGGCTTCCTGGAGGAGCGTGTCATCCGTTTGTTCCTTCAGCCCCTGGCTGTGTTGGCTGTCTGTTGTCCGTGGTCGTCGGCTCGTTCCTTTCCTGCCCTTCGCTTGCTTGCTCGTCAAAGACTGGAAAGGGTTTCTCATCGGGAGGGAACTCTGGCATTGCGGCTGGTGGCGCTCACTGCAGTTTCTTGCGGCAGGCAGGTGTGATGTCG
>CAXIWF010001847.1:0-62821 GCA_964036045.1 Eutreptiella sp. 'Long Island Sound 2002' | reverse complement strand
GAGAGTCACCGGACAAACGGAACCCTTGCAATACGTGTGTTGGCACGTGAAATCGAAGCCCCTTTGCTTGACATCGTCGGCTGCTTGTGCTTGGTCAAAGAGGATAGCCCCAGGAGCTGGTCTAAACGCGTCCTGCGCCCTCTTTTATCTGTTTGAAAAGCCCCACTGGAAACGGCAGCTCTGCCCCCAAATGGCGACCACCTCCGGAATAGGCACTGGTCCCATCAACAACAACTGGCTCTTACTTTTTGGTCGCGGGGCAGTGGCAGCCCATGAGAGAGACTGCACTAGGGCTCCGGCACTCTCAAAGTGCAGCTGCTCCCACCAAAAAATCAACGGCAGCCACCCCGTCCCTACGCACAGGGGCTCTGTGACACGCACGGAAATCGGCGGAGGGCCATTGTACCCTCGATGCCTTCGTGACATGTATTGGGGTGAATGACCGTCGTGTGTGCCTCGGGATGCACCCGCCCTCAGAGGCGTTCTTGACTGGCCGGGACTCTGTTGAGGGGCAGGCGTACCGGTGGTCGGCAGTTTGCAGCGATCCCCGTCTGGATAATGCAGAAGGTGATGGCAATCGGCAGAACTGATGGCAATCGGCAGAGCCTGCCTGTCTCTCTCTTGTGTTGTCTGCTGAGTCTGAGCGGGTTCTGACCGGTCACTCAGACGTAGCAGACAAACGTCATTTGTTTGCACCGCTCGTACCCACTTGTTCGGTTTAAGGGTGGCAGAATTGCGGTTAACCGACGGCAGTGTACAGGCGGTCAAACGAGGGTGGCGGATGGTCAAATGAAGTCAGTTGGCTGTCACTTGACAGTCACCGGGGGGCTGGTGGTCTGTGGAGGTCCCGGTGCATCGGCAGTGGTCTATCTTTTGCATTTACCAACGATGACACTATTATTTCTCTTAGTCTTGACTGTTCCCGGTCCCCTTTCCATTTCGACTCTGAGCAATTCTGTTGGGGGTGGTGGCGGTGGTGCTGGTGGTTGCGTGCAGTGCTGGTGTTGCTGGCGGTGGTGAATTGCGGTGGTGATGGAGATGGCGATGGCACGCGGTGGAGGCGGTGGCGGCGCGCAGCAGCGGAGGTGGTGGCAATGGTGCACGGCGGCGGTGGCGATGGTGGTGGTGGTGGTGGTGGTGGTGGTGGTGGTGATGGCCAGCCACGGCATGGACGCACACGCTGAACAGGATCAGGCGTGCGTGTATTTGTACACCCTTGGGCGAGGGGGGTCCCACCCCCCGAGCCAAGGGGTGTGGCGCGTGAGCGGGTGGGTCTTCGCTCCTCCGCTCGTGCGTTGGGAGGGGCCCCGTGGGACTGGCCTAGGCCGAGCAGGCCTCTCTCGGCGGACGACCGGTGCAAACCGCCGACCACAACCCGTTTTGACCAATGCCCTCACTACTGAATAGGCCCCGCCACACCACTGACTAATCCGCGCTTGCCCTGTGGGAATGTCGGCTGAGCTTGCCAAGGAGAATATTGCAGCGACCTGCAGGGAGAGATCCGTGTCATGTAGTCACATATCCATTCTAGTGGCCGCAGTGCTCGACAATCACCGCCTCTACCTCCGTGTAAAGTCCGTGTGGGATGGTATTTGGGGCTAGGGGGCCCATGTTGGCAGATGGAGTCACCAGGGGCTCGCATCACATCGGGGTATTGGGGTCCTTTTCGGGGCTTGGAGTGTTCTCTTGTGCAATGGCAGCACCGGAATTGATGCTTGCTATCATATTTGGCGATTTGCAGACATACAGCACCCCCCACATTCGGGCAGTCCTCCCTTGTCTCCACCCGCAGCTGCCCCGAGTCCGTGATCCGGCCTCCCACAGTCATGAAACCTTCCAGAGCTGGGCAGTGTGAGACCGTCAATCAACGAAAGCGCTGAAACCCATCCGTGAGCGCATCGGTGACGGCCTAGTGGCGTTGGCAAAAGAAAGACTCGTAAAGAATAGCCTCTGGTTGGAGCCTGACAATGGGGAGTGGGTGAGGATTTGTGAGGCTGCTGGGCTTAACAACGTCCCCTCCATCCGCGACCCCATGTCGCGTGATGAAGATCAAGCAGATGATGAAACTGAGGGTGACAACAGCAGCAAGCAGCAAACGCTCGCTCGCGGGGGGTGGGGTCGGTGGCTGCCAGCCTTTGATGCTGGCATTCAGGCCGGTCCGTACCAGCCACGTCCGGAGGCGGGTGACTGTGGAAAACTTGACTACCGCAAGAGGCCATAACCCAACGCAACGCAACCCCAACACACTGCGGCAACCCCGGTGCCGGTGCCGGTGCAGTGCAACATGTGGCCTCAGGCAGCGCACCATGTCGTACGACGGCCACTGCACTGGCGGGAATGACGGGTGACACCTGGGGCAGGGCGCGCTGGCCCTGGAATACCTTACCTTCTCCCCTCAAGCAAAGCCTTGACCCAGCAAGCGTACAGCCATGCCACACCTGCAGGGGCGGGGTGCGTCGGCTACAGCACAGGTGCAGCAGTGTGTTGCCGTCCTCCCGCTGCTGTTGGTTTGGGTCGCAGCCCTTGGACAGCAGCAGCAGCACCAGCGAATACTTCAGATACTGCAGAGCGAAGAAGCTGGGCTCCAAGGCTTCGGCAGCTGAGAATGGGTGGGTCACGCGTGACAAGGGCCACAACGAAGGGTCAAATGCACACAACTTCATCATTGTTTGGGGGCGCCCTTGCACTGTGCGCGCACTGCGCGCTACTTTTTATACAAGGTTCCCCCTGAAGAGTCCCCAAGCACACCCCTTCCAAAGGCCCTTATATCACCCCTGCCTCAGGAGCATGTCCCACTGTAGACCCTGGGAGACCTCCTTCAGTGGGGGCGGGAGGTGGTCCATCTTCCACGAATGGGGGTGGGAGGATGGACCCGGGGGTGCTGGGTATGGCCGTCTAGCATAGCCCCGCTACCGACCGTCTTGGGATGAAGGCATGGTAGGTCTTGGCTAGCATGAAGGATCCTTGGCGTTGATCAAGCCCGTGAGGTCACCTTCGATTATAGTACTTGTAGTACTTAGACGTGATACAACACTAGGAGAGGATGCTGGATTGTCCCTCGACCTTGATCATGATCCTCAGGTCCGCAGCCGTGCATGCTCGGGGTCCCCATGATGGGGAGAAAACAACATGGATACATCACCTTTGCCTTCTCGAGGTCCCATGGCGGGGAGAAATCAACCTAGGAAAGAGTGGATGTGGTGGAAATGAGCAAAAAAGTGTCAAAAAAGGTGGAAATGGGTGAAACTACGTGAAAATCCAAAAATACCATATCCCCAATGTGGAAGAAGTATCAAAACCTATTCTCAAACAACGATGATGCCCCCCCTAGTATCACAAAGTATGGGTCTCTAGTACGGCCTCATGCCCAAATAGTTGCACTGCGCTTGCACTGCGCGTGCACTGCGCTAAGTGCGCCCCCTTTTGCTCCAGGGCTGTGCTGTGACGTCGATGTAACGTCTCCTCCAGTTGATGCGTCTAACCCTCCCGATGGTGGTCTCCTGAGCTCGACAGGGTTGATGAGGGGAAAGCGGATCACGGAGAGTTTGTGGAAGTTGCTGAAGGCCAACCAGGCGTTCAACACCTTTGAGTGGCTAATATAAGCCCCGCCACCCCCGGCACAACGACCAACAACGTTTGGCCGTGCGACCCCTGGGCCGTCGTTAGACAATGCGAAGGGGCAAAAAAGCGCCGGCTGACTGGGAGGTGGTCGTTGGACAAGCGGGAGGAAGGGAACACGCTATTCTTGGAATGGCTGATGCAGTCAGAGTTAGAGGCAGTCCCCACGTTCCGTCCAGCAGAGGCTATGACTCACATTCGGATCATGGCTCAAACTACGAGATGCAAGACAGAATTTGTGCCAAGTCCTCTTGTCTCGTTGCCTGGCCGATTGGGATCCGCCGCCCCATGCGCGCGCCGGTCGCGTGCAGCGCCTCCTCTGCGGACACAACCCCAGGGGAACGGTCTGCACTGTGGACCACGCAGGAGGTGTCCTGACGGAAGCTGACCTTCAAAGACCGCCCATTTTGCCGCCTTCCACACAACATAAAATGAATGGAATTGGCAGAAGATGAGGCAGTGCTGGAGCACCAGGAATTGCCTCCACTCAACCCCCACGTGCGTGTACTGTGCATACCTCCTGCCCCACCCCAGGGAAGACGGTCCCCAGCCACCCCCTTGGGGACGGTTGCCAAGTGACGGTCCCCCACCCCCCCTGGGGGAACCGCACTACCACCGTACACACACATTTTCAGGGACAGAAATTGAACTGCAAAATGAAAGAATACAGTGGCAGGACTGTCTTGCCTTCATGCTCATAAGAGATGCGGCGATATGCATCACCGTGCTCTGAAACCTGCGCCAAAACAGGTTCCCCTGTGGAGCGGAGGAACATTATATTCGTCCCAGGGGTAAACATGGTCGTGCTGTCAAATTCGATTTCAGCGAAAGTGAGTAAAATGTCCTGCCAAGAGTACAAGGGATACAGGTGGTAGTGCCTCAAAACACATTCACTCACACCAAGTGGCGGTCCCCCCTTCCCCCCCTCCCCGGGGAAGGACAAGGGGTGGGGCAGGACAGGGGGGGGGGGGGGGTTACTACTCCCTCTATATGCAGATCTCACAAAAACAGATATTTGCTATTCATTCGTGGGACAGATTTCGCAGGTACTGAGCTCCGTCTGGGGGAACATTTCGGACTTTCCGGTCCATGAAACTGCACAACGCATACCACAGGGGCACATGGCATGCGCCCACACATGGACACACAGACGCTGTTGTGCGCGCTGCCAGTCACTGAGAGCTCGAGACATGTGATGCCTGTCCACGGGACTGGCAACTTGTCCTGGAATCGACTTTGGACTATTGTTGGGGCTGTTCAGCTTTCGGAAAACATCGATGAAACGCGCTCGTGAAAACGCAGGTGAGCAGCCGACATTGTGGGTCTCCACCGAAAGCGGATTCCCATTGACGGCGCTTCACAGAACACGCATGTTGAAGGCACTGGACAAGTCAACCGCCAGAGCATCACCTCCCGTCAAGCACCTTACTGCCAGTCGCTGCCTGCCAACCGACATCCCCTGGCCGCCAACGGCCGTACGCTACTGACGCAGTGCCAGCAAATCGGACGCACTCACTGCCGGACCGCAGGAAAAGGGGTAGAAGACGCCCCACACACTACCTTCGAGCCACTGAACACTGCAAGCAGGCCTTGTTCCCGGGGGCACACACCCTCACGCATGGAGCCGTACAGCTGCCCGACCTCCTCGAAGACGTAGCTGACAATGTGGTGGTGGTCATAATAGACCGCCACGTGCAGAATGCTGCCCTCCACCCCCCCCGCGGCATAATGCGCCTGCAGAGCCTGCACCCGCGCCGACGGAGATTCGCGCAGCGCTGCCTTCAGGCCCTCCAGATCGCCGTCCTGAATGGCCCTCACAACCGCCGGGATCTCCATCCGCCTGCCCCCACGGCCGCTGACCCTCCAAGATCCGAAGGAAGGGCTGCAATGGCACAGGCCACACCACAATCACACCTTCACTTCGCGGTAAGAAAAAGAAAACAAATTCTGGAAGGGCATAACACATGCACTGTACGCAACTGAGGACAAGTAGCCCCCCCCCCCCCCCCAAGAACAACGGTAAAGGCACTGGAAATAACGGAACGGAGGGGCAGGACAGGCATCAACATCCCTGAAATACCATCCCCGGCCCCAAATTGCAGGAAAAACTCAAACTTCACAGACCACCAGAAAAAAAGAGCCGCCAAATTCCACAGTTTGAAAAGTTGTGGAAACAGCGCCCTTGTTAGAACGACTGTTCTCGCAAAGGGGGGAAGGGGGCTATGTCCCAGGGGTTTTTCAACAAGGTTCAGGAGAACTATAAAGATCCAGCTCGGTGCTCGTCACAAGTCTTGAGTGCCGAGCTGGGTCTTTCCCAGCGGAGGTCCACAACCCATTTTAGGGTCCAGGGCGAGCCATGTATTTTAGCAGCAGCCAGAAGCAGCGACCCCCCGAAATTATTGGTCCAACTGGAGGCCACGAGCTATGCGGCAGACCTCTGTTTCGGTCGGACGCCTATGAACGCAGACCACCGCCTCCGGAGCGCGGCTGGCCAACGGGGAACTAGAGTCGAGCCCCACTGGCACGGCTGTGGCATGGGCCAACAGCATCGCCAGTGGCATCCAATACAATGGCGATGGCTGCCACGCTGTCGAAAACGACCTCGCGTCCGTACGCACGCCTGTACGAAGCCAAGGCTGCGTGTGGCTGCGAAAATGGACACAGACAAAAAGGCTTCAACAGAGGGCCTTGCATGTGGAGCTGCTGCACAGAATGGCGACCCAAACACCAACACACCCTCCGAAGTGCAGGCGGCACATTATTCACCTTTGCAATCTGCACCCACGACCCGCGCATTTGAAACCCAAAACCATCGCTTGTCAACGGATCACTGCATTTGATGCCGAATTACAAATGACCCCCCGTGCGCAAGCCCGGCCGAAGTCAGGAGCACCGACGGATGGACGGGGGTTCCCGTGCCGTCACGGCCGAGGTTGTCTTCTACCCGACACACTGCGGGTGAGCGTGGGTTTGTGTGCTACATCGCGCTGGCGGTGGCGGAGGGTGGGTGGACCATTCGTCGGGGGTCCCAAATCCGGTCATTTTCAAAGTGCGCGCGCGTGCACCAGCGCTTCCGGACCCAGTGGGGGGCGGGTATTGGGCTCCCATGACGGCGGGCATGCGTTGTCCCGGATCGGTTGTACTGTTCCCTTGCGGCGGGGGTATGCCGCCCGGCAGGGAATGCCTCCTGGGGCCATTCGGATGTGTGGCCCGAATGCAGCGGGGAATCCGCAGCCACCACCCAAACACGGCTGTGTGCCCGCACAGGTCGCTGGCCGGCGTTGCTAGAAGTGCTTGACACTGTGTGGCGGTGCCCAGCATGTGAGAAGGAGCTGGCCCTGGAACCCCTTGGGCAGGGTCTAGGGGCTGGACCGCTCTTTTGGGCTGGGCTTGCCCTGGTCATGGAAGCGCTTTTGAGGGGAAAGGCAAGAGGCGGAAAATGGGGTCGAACGCCCCCCATCCCATCCCGGACCCAACAATGAATGTCTCCCATACGCTGCATCTTGCAGTCTTCTTCCCTGGTGGATACCAAGGGGTGGCGCGGAAAAATTTACGGAGTATGAGGGCATACCGAAGGAGAAGGGCATCAATCAGAAGCCTGTAGAGACAAGATTTAATTTTTTGAAGGTATTCTTCTTCAAATCCGGTGCATATAGAATCGGCTTACCAGAGTGGGAGCAAGTTTGGGTCGGGCTACTCTGTGAAACTGGCTTCATTTTGCCTTTGCTTTTTGGTGGCTTTATCAATATGGTGGTTGTTGCGTTCTATGGGGGAACAATTCGGGAGATCCTTCATGGAGGGCTGATGTTGGGTGCGTTAGCTTCTCTGAAAGGCTTGCGCAGTGTGTGCGCAGTGCCCCAACGTCCCATTACGTGTTGTTAACAGCCCGTTGACACTTTTGTGCAAAGTTCGGCTGCACTTTGGTACAGTTCTGTTGCACTTTTTTGCATCATCTTGCATTCTTCACCACAACAACTGCAGTCAGAAACACATGGGTCAGGCGAATCACCGCGACAAGGCACCGCAAGTGTGATCGGGGGCTGATCCCTTGGAAAAGGCACCATTGTGGTCAGTCTCAGATACTGGATATCCCCGCCCAGACAATTCCAGCCAATGTTCCATACAGTTCCATGTAATCCAAGATCCCACAATGCTAATCGACAACATTCATGTACTTGGCCAGACTAGACCACAATGCAAGACGGCAAATCCAGAAATTGCTGGCACCTGCCCGCTGTACAGGCTTGTGCTTAAAGGGTTTGGGGGGGTCTAGGACCTAAAAGTTTGTGCAACAAAAATGGCCCCCATCAGATTTTCCCCATCGTAAATTTCGTTTTTCCCCACTATGGTCACTTTGGTGGTGGTTGGGGGGGGGGGGACCCTTGCCAAAAAAAATAATTACGCACAGGCGTGCCGCCGTACCTGTGTTATATAAGTATTCAAACGAAAACAGTCAGATCAAATAGTACAGCTGCGTCGATGCCGTTTCCTGGAGCACCCACTGCAGAAGGCGGAGGGTTGTTCTCTCCCCCGTTTCTTCTCATCCTCTGAGTCGCTGTCCCAGGACCTGGTCAACATTGTCCGGACAAGGCGTTGCCTGTGCGAAGGGGGCCATGATTCCCTTCAAACATCAAAAAGTGCGACCAGATGGTGCTGTTTGCTGTCTCACACCCACCAGACTGCTCAACGACTGAATGTCTCTGTCACTCACACTCGAACGTCTCATGTCTGGGTCGGTTGCCTGGTTCCACTGCGGCCTCGGGTTCAGAGATCAGACCTCTTTCTACAGGAAGTTGCCATGCCTCAGTCTATACATGCCCCCGTTCCCCATCCTCCGCACATCGGTGCAGGTGGCATTCCCCACTCCCCCAGAGCTTGAGTGCCGCAAATGCAGGGGCAACACTGGGGGCAACTTGACAAGTGCGAAATGGACCCGATGTTGTGCAGGGAGCACTGCGTGACTGTTCAGGGCCCTGTGACAAACGAACTGGGCGAAGTACCACATGGCGCGGGGCGAGGGGGGGGAAGGGGGGAAGAAGGGCTGCACCCACTTTGCTTTTTTTTTTTGGCCCAGCCCAAGATGAGCTGGCGCAGCGTGCTCACTGCATGGTACTCGAGAGGGCCTCTCGGAATCAAGGTTCAGAGCTGCCCAGTACTGCGATCATCCCACAAAGGGCTGCGGTAGCGGATCTGACACGTAGTAAGGATTGGCTGAGTCTGAAACCAGGTTGTGCAGTGGGATACTGTCACGCCCTGCGTATGCCCCCCACGCCGCCACCCCAATGAATACTGCAGTCAAGCATACCCTACCCCCTGACACCATGTGCATGTTCATGCACCTCCCCTGTTCTTTGTACGCCCACTGATCTGTACTTTATATTCTGCTGTCTTTTTCAGCCTACGGTCGTTCTGCCACACACTGGGAAGCCTACGAGGTACCCACTTTATTTTGGGCCATTGTTACCAACTGTGTCACGATCCAATCGTGGCCTGGGTGTCTCTCTCCATGCAAGAGTGCCCATGTAATGGTGTTGTGGAATACAATGAATGGGTACACCAATTGGCTATGAATGCATACCCGTTCGCTTTTATTGGAATCCTGCATTCTGATTCTGCCCATGAGTCCGTTCCCTTCGACTGGGTACTCCCAGAGCAAAACAAGCACAGAAGGAAACACGTGAGGCATGGTTGGGGAAGAAGCAAGCCTAGCCTATGTGCACATTTGACCCTGTGCTGACCAGCTTGTGTCCAAATTGCTATTGTACACTTAACCCCATGGCTATATTTTGTGAAAATCATGAACTGATTTGTTTCGACAGACAATGATGGGCATATGTCTGGAAGCCAAGGCCTCTACGGCCATGGCTACGCTCCTAACCCTCTACTAGTGCAGACGCCGAGCCATATGGCAACCTTTCCTCACCGCTGCACATGCTCAAAGGGACAATCTGAGTCCTAGTTGAGGTACACGTAGTTGAAGTGCCCTTCGGTGCGCAGCATGGGGGGGTAGCCTAGGGCACATGGGGGTGACTAGGGTGCTTACTCCTTACTGCTCCCCTACCCTCCATGCCCTGCTCACTCCTCAGGTCTGGACGGCCCCTGCAGTGGGGACGACAGCACAGGGGGGCGGAAGCTGCGGGGTGAGATATGCTCCTCCCCTCGGCCATGTACGGCTTAGGGGGAGGGCCCCCTCCCTGAACTTGTGGCACCTCGAGGGCCGCTTGTTGGTATAGCATCAGGTGTGTGCCATAGCGTTGTGCTGGGGGTGCAGTACGAATGGTCCTTCCCGGCCAACTGCACCCTCTCCTAGCGCCAAGGCGATTGGAGTCCCCCAATGGTTTGGGGATAGGGATGGCCAGTGGAACGGATGGGTTGGCGAAGGAGGAAAGGATCAACCCCTTCCTCATGGCAGTCAACAGTGCACCACTACTGCCTTGCTACCCATTCACTACTTGGACAACTAGGAGAGCCTACCAGGCTTCACCACCAAAGCCTAGTTAATGGGGGATGACAAGACTAGCCTCCACTGCCTCATGTGACACATACTTATACCACAGTCCAATCATCTGTAGTGCTTTGAGAAGATTGCCCATACTCCCTCCTTTCACCCCTGTCGCCAACCCCATCTACCCCGCCCTCTAAGCCGTACATGACCCAGGGGAGGGGCTCACCACTTGCTTGGTATAGATTTTTGTAAACCATCGAAGCAGTCAGGCTCCTCCACGTATGAAATGGTATTGCGAATAAGCCAGCGTTGTGGCTTGTTCATTGTGTGTGTGTTGTATGGGTGGCCAGGGTACCTCTGTGGGAAACCACGTTCCTACTTTGTCCTACTCGTGGTGCAGGCTGCAAGTCCTTGATTTGGCCAGAAGGCCAAATGGTTGCACCGCGTGCGCACTGCGCTAAGGGTGCCCCCTCTGCAGGCATCATCAACAATAAAGAAGTGGAAAATCCAAAGTGTTTCTCAGGCATGGAAAAGACCAATCCACATAAAAATATGCAAAACAGAGGCTCACACATCTTAAATAGGAGTAGGGCTCAAGGGGAGCAGAATGACTGCCAAAAATTGGACTCAGACAGGGAAATTAAACTCCAATTTAGAGAACAGAAATGTTTGAAGGGTTGGAAGAGCCTTTTTCCTTTTAAGAAATGGGCATTTGCCTTGAAAACTCACATCTGTCAGCATAAGGGCATGGGTGGTTGTCAGAGGAGAGCACTGGAAAGGCTCATACACCCTGGGTGCCATTGCCAAGGCAGTGCATCACAACCAAAGGGGCAAGTTCCAGCTGTCAAGTTGGAGGTAGTGGTTGTGAGCAGTTTGTACTCTTAGCTTGGTCCTGCTCGAGCAACCCTGCACAACCATGTTAAGGATACAGGTTTCTATTTGTTGCTCCTCCCCTTCGCCCCGAGGTGTGTGGCTGTTGTGTGGTTGGAGTACATTCACGAGCCGTCGCAGTAGTAGGGAATTGCAAGATTCAATTGGGTCCTGAGAGGCTTGTCTGGTGCGGTCGTTTGGAAGGAGGCCAATTTTGAGGCTTTCCCGGACAGTCTGTCTTAACAGTGGCATGCAGTGCAAGGATTCCCCCTGAAGTAACCAAATGCCCCCCACATTTTTCCTGGTGCATGGGTGTCCAAGGAAGCAGATACACACGGCAGTGGACACACAATAGGTGGCATTGGTGTGTTTCTTTGCATCACTGCTGTGGGCTGGTCAAGCGGTGTGTGTGATTTGATTTACCAAGTGTGATGAACTATATGCGTGATTTGGGTCTCGGAGGATACGATCAACAGCACAAAAGATACATTCACAGGGAATCATTTGCAAATGCAGACCATGAAGAACGTTGTAGTCTCTGTGGAACCCTCTTGACCCTCATGGAATTCTCTGGACCCTGTGAACAGCCCATTTCCTGCCCCTTTGTACGTTTGTACGCTTATCCGCACATCCTGCCCCTTTAACTCAACAGGTATCAGGACCCTCATCAAAGGCGCAAGTTGAGCATTATATCAGTGCGTATGCCCAGCGATGGGAACAAGGCAAATGCAGAATCCACGGAGCCAACTCCCTGATGGACAGGATTAGTTGCGAGATGACAGTGCATAGCACCTAGTGCGAGTGGTTCCCGGTGCCTTTTGACCCTATGCTGTCTCACGGGATCTGGCAGCACGGCACTTTGTGGCGGAGGTGCCCCGGCTGCGGCACTGCAGGCGTACATTTCACCGGGAGATGCTGGGCCTTAGCGATGACTGCTCGTCTGCAAAATCGCGATGAAATACCGATCTGCAATACCGTGGCAACCTCATCTACTGTCTACTGTGTCGCAGACGTACTGCTTCCGGTCTAGCCTTGCAGTGGTCGGATTTGCCGTAAATGTATTTGCAGTAGAAGAACCCGGTACCCCATGAGGCCCTGTCCGTTTCCACATACAATCACAAATGTCTGATTTCCTTTGGGCTGTGCGACGTATCCACCATACCTTGTGCATGCACAGATCTTGTGCTTTCACCTATGAATTCGAATGGACTGGCTGTGCCTTGATGGGAACCTTCAGTGGGGGAAGACCATGATAGGGAGGGCACTAGGCTATTTTGATCCCAGACTCTATCCATATTAGGGACAGAAGAGAGGCAGGGATACTGGCAGTTGTGACATGAGGGAGTTGCAGGAATCCTTGGCTTGCGGATTGGCATTCTCCCAGAGTATAGCATCCCCTTTCCCTCATCCCCATTCCCCAAACCAGGGGGATGAGACCGACAAAATGAAAACGTGCATTCAGAAGATCAGTTGCATGCACAGCGATGTGTTGTTATCCACAAACTTTTGTGTCTCAGGTGATGTTCCGGAGCTGCCGCCTGGAGCTCCTTATGACTACAGTGTGGCATCAGACGTCGTGTACTTGCCCCAACTCTACAAACCTCTTGCGGCTACCATCCAGAGGCACATGCACATTGGTGCCACAGTCTTCGTAGCCTGCCAAGCCCGACGGGAGGACAATGCCGTTTTTTGCAACCTTTTGGAGGCCTTCGGCTTGGTTGTCAGGCATGTTGCGGTCAGTGAATTGCCTCAAAGGTGTGAGGCGGTTGCAAGCTGCCTGAAAGCGATTCCTATCCACAACTGGACCATACTCTGGATAACCTCTAGTGGGAATTCAGCCCAAAATCCCCTGGAAGGAGAGGGCACTGGTGTCACCCCGTCACTGCATCTCTCCTGAACACCTCGCTTTTTTGAGGTGAAGTTGAAGCCTTCTGGTGGACCTGAAAAGTCGTTGCCACTTTTGATTTGCTTGTGTTAACTCATGGATTGTTCAGCGACTTGCATTCACTTCAGTCGGTTGGATGAAGCATTGTGTCGAATGCACTGACTGCACAAGAAGATTTCAGCAAACCGTTTTCGTGAGATGCTTTCATGCACTAAGGGCATTGGATATTTGCAGTGGGACTGAAGTTGGTTCGGGCATGTAGCGTTTGGGTGGCGACAGTGGAGGTGGGAGTGGGAGGGAGGGCGACACATATGCATTTCGGCAGCTGGTCTACAGCTGCCGAGTGAAGCATTACCTTTGTGACGGAATGACGGAAAGACGGAATGCATCAGTGGAACTCTGAGTGGTGAATCCCCATAGACGATGAGCGGAAATGCCTCAGTCGAAGCGTTTTAGGTGAAGCCTCACAGACCATGAGCCAAAATTCAGCAGTAGAACATTGTGTGGTGAAGCCCTGTAGACCATCAGTCAAAATGCATAAGTAGAAGAGTGTGTGGTGAAGGAGTGTAGACCATCAACCGAGATGCATTAGTGGAACATTTTTTGGTGAAGGTCCGCACACCATCAGCCGAATGCACGAGTAGAAATGTTTGTGAAGCTCCGTAGACCATTGGCCAAAAACTGAGTAGAACACCTTGTGGCGAAGCCCTGTAGGGCCACCAGCTGAAATACAGAAAGCTGAATACTGTTTGGTGAAGCCCTGTAAGCCATCATGCGTGTCAACGCTGGCGACACTTCAAAAAATTTTTTAACACTCCTGCTCCGCGAATGCCTTCCCAACCGCGGCCGACCGGTCTCACGCCGCACTGGCCCGTGGCCTCACTCTCTTTTGGCGCGCCTTGTGAACTTCCCCGACTCAGGGGTCCGGGATCGCGTCCGGAAAGAGCTCAACGGCACATAATCGTGGCACGTCATCATCGCAGTGCCCGGGTCAGCGTTCTCAGTATGGGCAACACCGCAGGCCAAGCGCTCAGGACTGAGCGGTTCCGCAAAGGTGCGCGCATCCGCATGGCAAAGCGGGGGACAAGGGAATGGGTGCCCAAAGGCAAAGGTCTGCAACGGATACACACACACCTCACGTGGCACTTTCTTGGATTCGCAAGCTGGTTGTTGTTTCGGGGGGGAAGAGCGGCGGCAGGTTAAGGCCAGATTGGCCCATATTCCGAAGACCCAGACAACACAACCTACAGCCCGTCATTCGCCCCCGAAAGGGGGGAGCTAGAACCCTCCAGCTCGGGGCGTGGTGGGAATTGAACCCACGACATATTGTTTGAGACTTCAGCGTTGAGACTACGCCTGAGCCTCTGGGCGGGATTGGGGGACATGAGTTGAAGTAAGGAGGACCCGAGTTAATGGACCACGTCTCCATCTTTTGCGCCCCTGCTAACACACACCAGCACTCTGTGAATGGCACCAAACTGCCGATATGAGCGTGTGTCGCGTTCAGCACGTCGCATGCAGCCTCCACGAGCCTACTTGCAGCAGGGGACCGGTTTCTGTCGTTGCTGTCCTATGAGCACCGTTTGCGACCTTCTCAAGAGGCCGTCCTAACTGTTTGAATCCACTGTTAAAGGTCTGCCAAGACGACAGCCCTAAGCTTTTGCATTTCCAAAAGCCCGCACGCAGACGCTTTGCTGCCGCACGGCGCACGTCGTCCACATCAACGCCTCTTGGTGCGCGCCCGGGACTTGGGGTGCGGTGCGGGTTGCACTACGCCAAAGCCCGGAGTCGGGCTGCGGCTGTCGCAGTGCGCACTGACCGCGCGCTGCAACGCGACCGGGTCCGCGGCGTACCGCTCGCGCGCCGCCGGGTCCGGCACGCCGGACCCCGGCACCACCAGCTGCAGTTTGTGCACCGTCTCCGGCCCCCCGGCCACTCGCTTCACGCTCTTGCGGGACCCGAACATCCGCAGCCCCGCGCCGTAGGGACTGTACACATTGTCGTCCACCATCTTCGCCCACGAATGTGGCCCCCGGTCCCCCATGACCCGCATCAGCCGGTTCACCAGCTCGCCTCTCAGCGCCTTCGCGCGCAGTAGCGGGACGTGGAGGTTCGGGAGGCGGAGGTGTGTGCCGCTCTTGACCAGGCCCTCGCTCGTGGGCGTGGGATCAGAGCCGGTGACGAGGACGAGGCAGCGGTCGGCCTCGGGGTCGGCGTCGGCGCCCGACGCCGCCCTTTCAGGCAAACCGCCGCGCACGAGGGCCTGCAGCTCGTGGACGATGGCCAGCAGCCGCTCCGGGGCGAGGGCCGTGTGGTCCACGTAGTCCAGGTCCAGGTACATCGCGAAGGGGCCTTCCCCCGTCGTGACCTCGCAGAGGTACAGCGGCCCCGGCTCGGCCACGTACCGCTCCAGGAACTCCGCCCGCAGCTGCGGCGGCACGCGGAATGTGCGCGTGGAATGCTCCTCGGTCTCCATCGACAAGTGCGTGTGGGTGCCGCGCGCGCACCCGAAGCACTTCTTCTGGGCAAGCCAGTCTAGGAGTTGGGGGTCGCTGTCTTGCGGCGCGGTGGCAGCGTCGCGGTTGCGGTTGTTGCGGGGATGGCCGCGGCGGTGGCAGCCGTGGGTGTCGGCGCTGTTGTCGGGGCAGGCGTTTTTGCTGCGACTGGGGTTGGCATCGGCGCTGCGATCATAGCCGTGGCCAGTGTCACTCTTTGGGCCCGAGTCAGCCCCCGACATTTGGCGGTGAGTCCGGGGCGTTCGCACGCCACTAGCCCAGGGCAGCACAAAGCAAAGAAGCCATCTTGCCAGTTGGCGCACCTGGATCCAAAGGCACCCCACCCAGTGTGCAAGGTTGCGGGCACTCTGTGCTGCCTGGGCATGACAGGGGGGCGTCCTTGGGGCCATCACATATTGGTGAATAAAACAGATACACGCACTGCAGCCCACGAGAAAAGCGACGTCAATGTATTCAAGGCATTCATGTTGGGCAATACCCGGGCTGGCACCACCACTCACCCTTGTCCTGCTCCCATCGTTCAGCGTCCTCTTGTGACCTCAATGCACTCACCTCAGGCCCTGGGCTCCCAGGGATTTACTTGGGGGTGGGGGGGTGGGGGGGGGCTTGGAGCCCCTTTTCCAACCCCCCTCCCCCCCTGGAGGCATATTTTTCATGCATATTTCATGCGTCTAGTTGAAAGCAAGTTACTCCAAAATCTCTATGATGGGATTTCCCCAGATTTTCCTTTGAAAGTGCGTGTTCTCCACGACAATGCAATAGTACAAAAAAAAGTAGGCACCACCAGACCCAATTTTGAGCAAAAGAGGCGTTCTTTGATGGCATTGGGGCCTAGTGCAGGTTCCGGAGGGTTTCGATGCATATCCCTTCTCCACACATGCGCGCCCGCTCGCTCGCCTCGCCTCGCCAAGGCGAGGCAAGGCATGGCTGGCATGGTATAGCATGGCTTGGTATGGCGTGCGTGCGTCCAAACATCCGAGAACAAGGGTACCGACAAGTACAAGATCGGCGTGTACTTGCTGCCTAAGCACCTGGACGAGCAGGTCGCCCGTTACCACTTGGGCAAGTTGGGCGTCAAGCTCACCAACATGAGCAAGGTCCAGGCTGAGTATTTGGACTTGCCTGCCAGTGGCCCATACAAGCCAGAGAACTACCGTTATTAGACGGTCATTTTTGCCCTGCAGGTTAAGCCTGTCCTGCGTGAGATTTCCTTTGTCATTTCACAAAAACACAGGTTGTTGACTGAGGTTGACTGACATCGAAATGGTGCGTAATGGATTTTTGGACCTCCCGAGATCCCTTACAGGCACTTTTCAATCATCTATCAAGTTCTGTGTGCAGTGCATCCAACCCTGCGGGACTAATCCTGCGTGGTTGTGAGTCTTCGTACTGCCATGCGCGGCGCTCTAGCGTTGCAACGAGCAACGCCAAAGTTTCAGGAGCGAGGGACAATCGTCCCAGTAACTGACCAATGACCAGAAAAAGTCCCACTGGAGCAGTGTCGTGCATCGTGCTTGTTTGGGGCCAGCCAAGTGTTCACGCAAGAGTTTGTTGGGAAACGAAACTCAAATTGTTGAAACTCGCAGGTTGAAACCATTTTCAAGGGTTACAGAAATCAAGTTAACGAAAAT
This sequence comes from Eutreptiella sp. 'Long Island Sound 2002', assembly GCA_964036045.1. Taxonomy (NCBI): domain Eukaryota; phylum Euglenozoa; class Euglenophyceae; order Eutreptiales; family Eutreptiaceae; genus Eutreptiella; species Eutreptiella sp. 'Long Island Sound 2002'. The sequence goes on along the minus strand of CAXIWF010001847.1, from coordinate 45,856 downwards.
TACAGGGCAATCAGTCAGCAAAAGAATTTCAATCGCGGGTTTTAGTTATCTTGCTGGGAAATGAAACTCAAATTGTGAAAACTCGCAAACGAAACTCAAATTGTTGAAATTCGCAGCTTGAAACCATTTTCAAGGGTTACAGAAATTTACGAAACTGCTGGGGCAATCAGTCAGCAAAAGAATTTCAATCGCGGGTTTTAGTTGTCTTGCTGCGAAACGAAACTCAAATTGTTGAAACTTGCAGGTGAAAACCATTTTCCAGGGCTACAGGAATCAAGTTTGCGAACATTTCAGGGCAATCAGTCAGCAAAAGAACTTTAATCGCGGGTTTTGTTATCTTGCTGAAGCATTGGGGAGTGTTACAAGGTGCTGTAGGTTTTGCGTATTGCAGTGCGTACGCCAAATGAGTCTGCAAGGGAGTCGCCCCGCTGAGGTAGGTTCGAACAAGAGGTTTTTTTTCAATTGTTCGCCTCTGCTGGCACTGAAATTTTGAATGGCATGTGGGTTTCAGGAACACCGGCGAGTCAGTGGAGGCGTGTCATTTTTGTGACATGCAGTAAACCAACTGAAACTGGGGCAACACAGGAATAGTGGGTGGCATTGCAGGCAGCTGGAGCAGTGGACAGATCTCCATCCTCATTGTGCTTTCTCTGAGGAAGTTTTGGGATTGGGTGACAGATTGTTGGCCATTTCATCAACACATTCAGGAATAGGAGTGTCATGGAAATACAACAGCCATCATTTGCCAGTGAAGTCATCATTGCCAAAGTCTGGAACAAAGTACCCAGGATATGACATATAGCGGGTTAATACCTACAGCTAGTTGGGAGATTACTTCAACCATTTTGAGTTTTTGGCAGTGGGGGTGTACAAGTTTTCAGTGGAAGGTCTTTGTGGCTGTTGCTGGTCAGGTTTTGGTTACCATCAACACTTGTACATTTGTGCACATGTTGTCGTAGACACCCAGGAGGGAAATGAGCAATGGGGAATGGGGAATAAGGGCGGGACATCTCCTCGGTCCTGGTACACGACCCCCCCCAGTAGGGTGGCGCCATGTAGGGTGGCGCCAAATGTGCCCGAAAATTTTGGGGACCCCCCAGTGTGTAGGGAGTGTATCATGGTCGCCCCCGGCGTATGTTTTGACTTCCGATTTTGTTCCCTTTGCTTGGCCCCCCTAGGGGATGCAGGGGTGATCTTGCATCCCCCCTCTTTTGTCGATTTGTGTGTACGGCGAAGGAAAACAAAACCGTTACTATTGAGCGGCATGTGCGTGTACTGTGAATTGTGTGAGCTGCAATTGTGTATGCGGCGTTCACAATCTTATGGTGTCTTTGATGAAACCGGCTTACATCTCTGGACATATAAGATTTTATTGGTCAGCCCCCCCCAAAAAAGCAGGAGCATTAGCCACACAGAGAGGCTTCGAACGGAAGACGCTTAGGCGCTATGAAGGCGAGTAGCTCTGGAGCTGCTGGGGTGAGATCTACCTGTTGTGTCCATTGTTGTGTTGCATCAATACTTAGCGATGCGCTCAAGGGTGATATACACGTTGGAGATACCCCTTGAGTGGTTTTGGGTCTTTTTGTCGATTGAAAGCGCATTGCGGCAAATCGTGCCTTAGCACTAAGGAAACAAAGACTACAATGGCGGGGATAGTCTCCGAGGTTATACTCCTTGCCAAGGCTAGCATCCATACAGTTCCGAATCTGGCGTTCCATCTCGTCGATCCGGTTTTGTGCGGCGGGGTATGCACGACACCTCATTACCAATTGTCCAACCTCAGGTTTGAATTTCAGGTCCATCTTGACCAACTGCTTACCGAGCTTGGGTCCCGCTGCGATCACCTCTGAGGAGCTTAGTCAAACGAGGGTCAAGATTCATGCTCTCAATTTTTAAAGTAAAGTATTTTTCAGCATGGAGGTTACTTCTCTCTCTTCCTTGTTTTTTCATTCGCCCTTCTGCTTCGGGGTGCAATTCCTCATCGTTGCATCTTTGATGACCTTGCTGAGTGTAGGTGAGAGAGCCCGCCAGTAGAGTTAGAAGATCAGGGAGGGTGTATTCCTGATTCTCGTCCTCGAACCATATGGAGCCAGTAGACTACTAAAACCAGCCACGATCCAGAAAAAGCAGATAGTGGCCATAAAGGTGGCAGACGGCAGAAAAATCTACTCCTTGGGAGAGGTTGATGTAACAGCCTGTCTTGGCGATCAACAGGTAACCCAGCACTGGTGAGTCCTATGGTGCGACTTTGGTAGTGGCGTCCTGTTTGTCCATTGACACCTGTCAGGACAAAGACAATCCGGTCTGCGTTACGTGAACTGGTCTTATTGAACTGAAAACTACCAACTGGTGCACCCAGTCATTTATAACGGATTTGGCGCCCCATTTGTCGACTCGAATGAAGTTTAGGGCGAATTGTTCGCAAGTAAAGATCAACATTTGATGCAGCTCTACCCTTCGGGAAATGTCAACAATGCGTATCGCTTCTACTAGAGATCCATGGGGTTTACTATGCTAATTTCTCAACCTACCAAGGTCTCACCCAAGATCACCCTTGAAGAAGCGAAACTAGTATTGCGTACTTGTGATTGGGGTTCTGCATGGGAATACGCGTACTGAAGACGACCATTTGACTGTATGACTGTGGAGAAAACTGAAATTCCCAACGGAGCTTTATATGTTCCAGAAGACTCCCAAGGGAATGTGCCTGCCCCTGAATGGGGTAAGTTTTTGTCCATCGTTGATGCCTCTCGGAATGCTGTACCCGTGAGTGACGTAGACCAATAATTATTCACCGTGCGGATGGCGCAAAATCGTGGCCTTACCCTCTATGGCTTCAGGAAGAAACCCGAGGACCCTTTAGTCATCACTACGGGTGTCCAGCGGTACGATGAATTGCAGACTTTTGCTGTCTCCCCTCCTTTGGCTGCTGCTCACGACCACCTAATTGAGATCGCCTGCGCAATACCACCGGTGAACCCGGAGGTGTTGACCCTTAAACACAATGCTTTTCTTTTCTTTGTTAGCACAATGGCTTATGGAAGAGTTGGACCTTGACTCCACTAGCGTTGGCTCCCACGACCACACTGCTCTTTCTATGCGGTCTTCTTAGGTAAGGTTCCTTGCGCTAAACTCTCTCCCCCCACATGCCCGTTTCTAAACCTAATGTCTTAAACTTGCAACAGGTACCGTAGGTAAAAGCTAACGGTGTCGAGCGCCCAACTGGCCCAGACCTGTAAAAGAGGACCTACAAATCTAAGACTGCCTCGAAAACCTGGTTGCCAATTTTCACGGTGATCCAGAGTACGAAATCATCTGCCCCGGAGCGGTCCCCGTATCACTCTTCAGCGAACTTGACTTCCACGCCAGCCTTGATGAGGCTCTTGGCCATCCAGCCCAGGCGGCAATTCTTGTCTTTGTTGCCATGGCCGGGACCGCCTCTGCCAGCTGGGAAAATAAAGGGAGTTGTTCCACCCTTGTCACCCCGGTGCTTACCGTGCTGTACCGCGCTTGCGGGAGGGGGATGAAGATCTTAGGTCTCCAACAGAGCTCCCCTTATTAGGGTATCTCTCCGGGTTACGACGATCTCCATTAGGGTTACCTTTACAACCCTACTTCCTCCTTTCTTCTTCCGCTTTCTTAGACCTTTCTGACTCATGGCATTTTAGATGGCATTCATATTCGTAATGACGCCTCTTGCTGCAGCACCGGCACGTAATCGTGAAGCAGAAGTGGTCTTGGTGCTTGACATCTTGACCATCTTTTGCACGAGGACCGCCCATCACAATCTTGGGCGTGGCATGGTCCTTGCTGGTCCTCCGTAGGACGGTGGTAAAAAAGGTGGAGACCCTCTTTATCACTGGAGGAAGGTTTGTCCTACATTAGCTTCACCTGCCCACGACGACCCTTACCTTGGTCGTGGTTAGGTTGAGAAGGCCTCCTTCCTCGAATTTTCTCGGCTGGGGTTTCCCTTCCCAAGTGTTTGCGCACATACTTGTCCATGGGCAAGCCATTGTCCTTGTCCATGGCCAACTGGATCAAAAGATCGAATAGCCCATTGTAGGAGTGCATCCAAGTGTGGAACTTTGGGAAGGTAACGGTGGTGCAGCCACTTCTGCTTTTGTTACCTTGTTTGCGGACCCAAGATGACATAGGTGTTATTTGGCACTTTCGCCCTGTTGTGAAGAAGACATGGGTGAGGCAGCCACTTGTGATTTTGTCTCCTTGTTTGGAGACACTTGAAAATGCAGGGGTTATGTAGCACTTTGGCCCACTTGTAGGCCCCTAAGGAGGCAGCAGTGAGGCAGCCACTTCTGAAATTTTCCCTTTGCTCGGGGACCCTCATATATGCAGTTGTGATGTAGCACTTCCGCCCTCTTTTGGTTTCCGAGAAAGGGGTGAGGTAGCAACTTCTGACTTTTTCTCCTTTCGTGGGACCCTTGGAAATGCGGAGTTTACGTACCACTTTGGCCCTCTTCGGGGCCTCAGAGAAGGCAAAAGTGAGGCAGCCCCTTCTGATTTGATCCTCTTGTGTGAGGACTTCTGAGATCGCAGTGGTTACGTAGCACTTCCGCCTACTTGTGGCCTATGAGAAACCAAGGATAGGGAAGCCTATTTTGATTTTTGTTGGAGTAGCCGGAGAATGCAGAGGCTATGTAGCACTTGAGCACTCCTGTAGGTCCCCGAGAAGGCAGGGATGAGGCAGCCGTTTCTGATTTTGTCCCCTAGTTTGGGGACCTCTGGAAATGCAAAGGTTACGTAGCACTTGCGGGCACTTTTGGGCCTCTAAGAAAGTAGGGGTTGGGAAGCCATTTTTGACTTTTGTGGCGGACTCTGAAGAATGCAAGGATGAAGTAGCACTTCCACCCTGGTGTGCGCCCCCGAGGAAGCAAGGGTGAAACAAGGGGTACGTACCACGTGCGTGCACTCGTAGGACCGCTACAAGCAAGGATACGGCAGCCACTTCTGATTTTGTCGCATTGTTATGGGACACGAAAGAATGCAGATTTTATGTAGCATTTCCGTCCGGTTGTGGGCCCCCAAGAAGGCATGGGCGAGGCAGTCATTTTTGATTTTGTCTAGTTAAATTTCATGCGAAATGTGTTGAATTCCTCGAAACATGGAGCACACAATTGTTCATGTCTCTATCTAGCATTAACTAGCTAGCCGGCTTTGCTAACCGAATCCCAAAGTTTAATGTATTTAGAAGATTCTCAAGGCACAAGATTTCACCATTCAGCAATAAATCTTACCACAAAAATTTCAGCACAAATCTTTGAACTTTTGTACCTTGCATTTTACGGCGCTCTTGATTGGTGCCCACCGTGCATGTATCTTACCTGCATGGGTCTTGTTTTCTTGGGCCGTTGGTCACTCTTGGACTTGTAGGGCCACTCTCATTTCGGACATTCATAGACGGACCTTTCTTGCCGCTCCCTTTGTGCTTTCTTGGGCCACATTCCATTTCCCTTTTGCATTTCTTTTTCACAATTTCGAAACAAAATTGGCTCAACATGAACATTGTAAAATCCTACCAATCATTCCGAGTTCATAAACATAGTTACACGTGTTCAATTAGGTGACACATCTGCATACCCGTATAGATGTAGCCTTTTGTAGCCCTTTTGTACATCCGGCAGCTGCATATTTTGCACATGGTTCCACCATGGGCTCTATACACCATTCGCCTACAATTATGCCCCCGCATAGGTGCACGCCATTAGGTGGAGTGTGTGTGCATACTTCTATTGGCATAAAAAACCAAAACACTTTTGAAATGGTGCTATTTGTGTGTACCTAGGCGAAGTAAACCGCCATGCACCAAAAACTTGTTAGGCCTCCCCAATAGGGTTTGGAACCTCTTTTATTAAAAATAACCGGTTTTTTTCGATTATTTTTTCCAAAATAACCGGTTATTCCAATTATTACTTTTCGAAATAACCGGTTCAATGCGATTATTTCCACTAAGCAAGCCAATTAACCGGTTCTTTTCCGACTATTGCTTTTCAAATCAACTATTTTGTTGGTTTTGGAAAGAAAATGCCATCCAAGCAGTACACATTGCTTCAGGATTTTGCTTTCGCACTGTTTGAGTATGTGTGTTGATATTATTTCTTTTTCATGGCAAAGGAAAAACCTCATGGTCTATTACCCAAGAATTAGTGACCATTCTTCACCCGTCCGATTAATTGGTTTTGATTAATTTCAAAATAATCGGTTTTCCAACTAACTTGAAAATAACCTCCGATTAATTGCCGATAACCGGTTTTTCCGATTAATTGGTAAAACCGGTTCCGAACCCTAGTCCCCAACCCCTTACTAGCTATTATTGTGGTGCCTTGGCTAGACTTAAATATTGCTTTGTGTCAAAAATGGGCCACATCGGTGCACTACGCTTAAATCAAGACATCAGTTACGATGGAGCTGGATCTTAGTCTTGCTCAATGCATACCATGGAAGAACAATGGCTTGCTTTGGAGATGGTCTTGCATGTTGAGGATGATGGTCGTCAAAGGTGGCTCCACAACCACCTCAAAATGGGCCACCAAATAGCACCACAACATAACAGATGCCCCACTAAACACCCATTTGCAATTATTCACTATGGAAGAAGAGCCATCCTCCATGCAAACGTCTACCTGACACACAGGCAATCGTCCTGAACGTCGGGACGATCATTGGAAAAAACAGCTCAAAACGGCCATTTTGGGACACTAAATTGGCTACAAAATGGCTAGATAGTTCTAGATTACATGAAACTTGTTGCCAGTGATGTGCATTTGTTCCACGGTCATTTTGAGCTACGTAGATGCTGGTTTTGAGCCGTCCTGTCCGCAAAAAGACTTTTGACCCATCCGTTGCGGCTTGTGCTGTAACAACAAAAACAACAACACCATCATTCGTAACCAGTTCAATCTATGACAGGTGAGTTAGGTGCAGGTGTTAGCCTGCTGAAGGGGGGCGTGGAGTGAGTGCTTTAGTGGGTCGGCCTGCGCCGTGTGGTTGTGGTTGTGGCTTTTCGAAGGGGGCGGGGAGTGGGTTGAAAAGGGTCGGGTGGGGTGAGTAGTGCGTCGGTTTGGGTTTTTTCCTGGCGCATGGCTGAAGGCGTTGGCACGGCAAAACCTACCACGTCACATGGGGTGTCTTCCAAAGGGGACGAGAGGTGAGACCAAGGGAAGCATAGGTAGGCGCACCGCTGGTCGTGGGATACATTGGTTGTTGCCTTGCAATTGGATTCCATTGGGGTGCCACACCATATTTGGTTTTGAGGTCTCATGCATTCATTCTAAGAGTTCTAAGACTTTCCGTTTTTGAGCCAGCACTGGGTAGGCTTGCCGAGAGAGAAAATTTGGTGATGTTGTGGTGATTGGTTGGGGTGGTTTTTTGCGCTTGTGCTGGTGTTGCTGATCTGTAGAAAGGGTGGTTTTTTTGGCCTTGTTTGCAGCGATCTTGACAGGCGTAGGCAGTCTGGGCTCTGCATAATCAGGATGATTGCGGGCTTGAACTTTAGGGTAAGAACTGCTGAACGGTGAACTGGAGGAGCCCCACTGCGCGACTGTTCTTGGCACCTCACACGGCGGTGCAAAATTATCATGCAACCACTAGATGGCCTTGTGCTGTTGCTGCTCAAACTGCTGTTGTGCTGTTGCTCACCGTGGACCCTAAGAAGGTTTTGTAAAACCTCCACTGGGAGACCCAGCTCGGTAACCACCCCCTTACAAACCCCACACAAGACATCCCACAAAGCCAAAGGAATGCTTGGTTCATTGCTGAGTGCAAATTGTGTGCATGGCGGCAAAATGCAAGGGGGGGAGGGGTTGTACCTGCACTACATGCACACTAGAAACGAACCACCCAAGATTCTGTCGCCAATTAGGCAACGTGAGTCCAGCTTGCACATTCCCAGTCATTGGGTTGAGATGATCACAGCAACTTTAAATCAATGTCGTTGTAGGAAATGAGATTGAGGAACCGATGCAATGTGTTGGCATAAAGCAGAGCAAATAATAATCCACCTGTACAAACAAAAGACAGGCCAAAAATCCGAAGTAATCTATTGCTAGTTCTTAGTCTTGAAATGTCAAAGGGCAGCCCACCCCCTCCAACTAAGAGGGGATGGGCGCATCAGATCAGCGCAGACTACTAGAACACCCACTAGGCTTGATTATGCAACCGCATGATGAAAATCCCCTGCAAGCACAAAACAATAAGATTACTGATGAATGGCAGGTTAGTACACAATGCGAATTTACACAGTGTACATCTTCAAAGGTTCCATCCTTAAAAGCAGGCACACAAGCCAGAAAAATGAAGGAATAGAAACCATCAACAATTGACAATACACATTCTGCAAAATACTGGATGACGTGGGCTGGACTGGTGGCACTTGGCAATTAGCTATCCCAGAAGAAGGATTTTAACAGACAAACTACAATTTGTGTGCTTGTGCTGTTCTGCCCAGATCCTGCAAGCAATATTTCAAGCAGCAAACAAAGCGAAATCTAAATGGATATAACAGACAAATGACATACAGAATAGGGACCAGAAACGGGCCATCCATACTATGAAATCAGACATTTCATTTCATGCACGGGTCAATCTACATGAGCACAGGAACACCTTTGGTAACATAGAAAAATGGTGCACGCTGTGGATGGCAAGACCTGATAAATTGGAATGCTACTAGAAACCCCAGATGAGCATTACTACAACAGGCATGATCTACCACTGCTGTAATGTGCACAACTTCCAAAACTCTGGCTGCAGAGTGCGTATTGGGTTTCATTTTAAAATAGAAATCAGCTCCTTCGCCAAAACTGCCAGGTTGGACAAACTGACAGGCCTTCTGAATGCCCGTCCACACGGCTCACACTCCCCTGTTGGGCACCGGATGTGTTTCAAACGCATTGGAACTAAAGGAATTGCAGCACATAGTCCCAGTGATATCTGGCCCCCCTGGATTGTCCCAAAGTAGCTGCTATTGAACCGGTTGAGCATGTGCACCAGCATATTGTATCCTGCACCAATGAGAAAAGGTGGCTGTGGCGATTCTACGATGCTATGATGGTGTGATGCCAGCAATGGCAATGAGCCAAGTATATCTTTTGCCCCATTTCCATAATTGATTGCGGATGCTGTACATCGTTTGGCAGTGGTGAGAGACGAGAATTGAATTCACAACTGCAGTTGTGAAACAGACTTGAGTGACGATGGCGGAAGCATGCACCGATTCATGGCAGATTGGTCAAGATGCAATTGAACAGTATGCATGGGGCTGTGCTTAACCAAGTGGGGTAGGAGGTGATTGGCTAGACATGCACCCACGGGACTGGTTTGCGTAAAAGAAAAGGATGATGGGGAGACGCAGATTTGCGGTAGGTGAGAATGAGACAGTCGTCCCTCTGCTCACATTTGCTGCTTCTGCCCCTTGGCGCCCCTCCCATGCCGGCAATGGCATCCTTCACACGAAATCTTTTCCCAAGACAGTGAAAATTTGAAAGGTGAACCCTACTACTCATGGGGGCTGACCACAAAGCACATGCCTGGCATGGATGCTGACCAACGTGTGCACGGTGGTGCAACTGCCTCAAAATGCGGAAAAAAGTCACCTCAGTGAGCCCACAGTGCCATTGGAAGCCAACACGTCCAGTGAAAGCTGGTGACGGGGCTGAAAGTGAATTGCGAATACTCAAGCCGCTTCACATTGTGAAACTGCGGGCACTTCCCACATGATTACGACCATAACAGACACTGCAGTCCCGATGCAAAGATGCTGAATGATGGACAGTGTTGTGAAGAGGTCCCCTGAATGCTCCTTCGGGTGCAAACCAGTAAAACTGCATGTCCCCAATCTGCCATTGCCTGCGACCTGTTCAATGTGAGCACGAAGATTGCCCGTGCTCGATCCGCTACGCTGGGGTGCGTGGTTCGGGGTGGATCACGTCCTGAAGCTTGTCGAAAACCGTTGCTGGTGTTCTGTGTGAAGGGAGTTGACCTTTCCTGGGGGGGAAAATGATGTCTCTGCGATCGCGCGGGGGAGGGCAGGGGATGAACGTCGATCACCACGTTCCTGACGGTGGCAAAGGGGCAGTGGGGCTGGGCTGGGACAGGGCCTCACACCGGGGCAGGCCCCCGGGTCTGGGCGTCCTTCCCTGCCCGACCACGAGGCTGAAGGGGGGGGGGGGCAGGGGCTGCTGGGCACCCACGTAACCACGCACCCCCATTCCCACGGGGACACACGGCACACATGACACGGGCCGTGGACCAACTCGGGACATCCTTTCAGTCGAGAGGAGGCCGAGGGGGTGCGGCCAAGCGCATTGGGCATCGCATTCCTGATCAGCACATGTCTCGGGACGAATAGGCCCGCTCAGCCCCCGCACCTGCCGGCGTCAGGCGTCCGCTCGGTCAACCCTCCAATGATCGGTCCCTCAGACTTCGGTCCAAACAGGTCGCGTTCCAGGACCCCCCCCCCCCCCCGAACCGGAGGAATCCGGGGCTATTGCGCACAAGAGGCGGTCCGCAAAAGGCGCGGCAATGGGCTCGGCAGTGGCCTACGGCCGTCGTGTTGCAGAACGATGCAACGCGAAGATGACCTGCGCCCGGGGCACCAGCAAGAGAGCGCGGCGGTCCTGCGGCGGTACGCTACTGCGTTCACCTGCGCCACCCAGACATCACTGGCACCGCCGTCCCATGCGATGCAGGTCAAGACCCACATGAAGTGCGTCACACTACAGCGAACCTGGACGCCCCCCCCCCCCGCCGTAAGCAACGGCTGCCAGTGGCGTGCCCCGCGGTCGTCTGCAGGTTTGCCACTGGAATACGGGGCCGTCCCCCCAAAGAAAGCAACGCGCACAGCCCATCGGAACCGGAGGGAATAGCTTCACCGAAAGCCGGGCCACGACGGCCCGAAAGTCGGGCGCGCGTGCGGCCCGAGGGCGGCGTCACCCCGGAATCGGGCCTCGCGCAGCACCGATTTGGAGCTTCCGACTCGGGGCCGAGAATTCCTTTCCCCAGGCCGACCGGACCGCGGCTGCACGCTGACTGCCGCTCGTCAGGGCCGGCCCCACCAAAACGGACCCACGCGCAAACCCATTCGAACCAACCCGCGCCGATCATGACCCGGCCTTCCGCACAAGAGGGGGGGCACTTCAGCGACAGCGGGTGGCGGTCCAACGACGTCATCTGTCGGGCGCCTACGGCAACCGTTAATTAACCGACTGATTACCGCCGGTTTGTGATCGACAGACGCGCCCCAGACCTCCGCCGGGCAGTCGCCAGCACGTGATCATTTACCAACTCCAACGCCCCCCCCCAACCCCCCCACTCAACTCCACCTCCGACCAAAGCAGACCTTGACCCCTGAACTTGGGCGGGCGCTCTACTCCCGCAAATCCCCCCCGGCCAGACCCCCTGCGCAGCCCTGTGCGTCCCAATGTGCATGTACAAGGCGCCCCCTCACAAACAAACCCGAAAGTGAACGTACACTCGATCTTTTCAGGTCAGGACCCGACGGCGGTTGGGCAGTGGCCGACGGCGGTTGGAGGGTACCCGAAGGCGGCTGGACGGTAATCGACGGCGGTTGAGCGGCTGCTGTGGCCGCTCCCTCAGGGCGGTCCTCGGTGGAGCATCCGCGCTGCACGCGCGCCGCGCTCTCCTTTTGTGGTGCATTTACCGGGAACGGCCCGGGCTCCCGAAATGGCCCCATATGAAGAGCAAACCCGTCGGTGGTACGCACAGTGGCTTGGTCCGGCGACGTGGCTTGGTCCGGCGACGTGGCTTGGTCCGGCGACGTGGAAAAACCTCCGCACGGCGTCCGCGCCGCGCGCGCGCGCCGCGTCAGGTGCTCCCCCCTTAGCGCAAAAAAAAAACAAACAAACGCGCGGACGTGTGATGGAGGAGCACCCGGACGAGGAGCGACACGGGCCACTGAATGTTCGCTGGCACTGTGCTGCGTCGTGCACAGCCCCTCAGCGGCAGCCACTGGGGGATCCTTCAGATTGGGGCTCACGGTGCGTCACAGGGGGCCCCCCTTCGCACCGCGTTTCTCAGAGGCCTGACCACCATCGCCGGGACCGGACCGGGGGTGCCGCCGCCGCCGCCCCCCTTCCCATTACCCCTTCGCACTGACCGACAGCCGGTCCGCCGACTGTTTGACCTGCATCGCCGTCATCTTGCGACTCGCTATGAACGGCCCCGGGGGGACGTAGGAGTCGTAGAGCTGCTGGCGCCGCTCCTTGCGCTTCTGCACCGACTCGTTGTGCATGCGGTTCACGCTCTCCAGGAGCTGGTCCTGGGAGACCTTCTTGTACTTGCGCTGCACCTCCGAAGTGAACTTGTGGGCCAACTTGCGGTGCACGGCCTGCGAGGACTCCAGGCCTGAGGGCGTCGAAGGGGCTGTGCTGCGGCGCAGACATCCCTGGGCCAGGCCAGGGCCCGGCTCATCGGACAGACCACGGCCATCTCAGAAAGTAGTCGGCCCATGACTGTGGGGGGGGGGAGGGGGCTAAGTGTAAGGGGGGACCAGGATTTCGAGACCATCCTCATCGGTCACAACGGATGCGATATGGCGCCTGCGGCTGTGCTCGAGCTAACAACCCCCTCTTCGAGGTGATGTTTCGATTCTGACCCCTCACCCCCCCCCCCCCCCCCTCCCCCCGCTGGGGGCCGCTTTGGGAGGAGGGGGGGGGGATCGAGGGGGGGGGGGTGTTTGGCCCCCGTTGATGGACCTCGAAATCGTGAATTTCTTTGGAATTTTTCTTTCCTGAGCCAAAATTTTCTTTGGGCCAAAACCACGTCAGATGTCAAAACGGGGAACAACGAGTGCCCGGCGTCCGGAAGGTCCGACTCAGGTCAGCGGTGGGACAGATCGGGTTTGCGGAAGAAAAACGGTGTGATCCGAAGCGGGGCTTGTGATGAGGTGGTGGCCCATGTTGGCCTGTGAACATGACGTTGGAGTCCCCCCCCCCCAAAAAAAAACTTAGACCCCAGCCTCAGCAACGGCGGAGCATTGCAGTGTGAGCACCGTGCGGCACAGGCCTTGGGATTGGGGGCTGATGTGGAGGTGCCCGGTGCCAAGGCGGCCGAGGCCGGTAGAGCAAGATGCTGCTCCTGCGGCGCAGGGCCTCCTGACGCGACAGCACAGGGCCACGTAGAGCGACGGGTTTCAGAAGGGGCCATGCGGATATGGCCCCCAAACCGGCACCGTCGTTCCATCGCATGCCTGGCCTCCGTGGGAAACGCCCAAGCGGCAACGTTTGGCACACGTCCCTTTCGGTGGGGGGGTGGGTCCAGAGAGGCGCAGGCGACCGGGCAGGACAACGGATGTCCCAGTGTGATGTCTATGGACTGCGGGTGTTGGTCGAGGTCAGTCCCCGGGCCCTTTTCGTTTGGCGGGGAGGGGGGGGGGGGTAGAGCCATTTCCCGGAAGGGAGGCGGCGACAAAAGGGGCTCACACGACGGGCCCCCCCGCAAACGGACGCATGAGGGGCTCGGGCACAGACGGCGGTGCGTATCTCGTTTCGCACCACCGGCCCCCGAAAAAGTTGGGCGCCGGGGCACGAGACGTGCCGCGCGCGCGCGCCCGCACGTGCCCATGCGAATTCTGTGAACATGTGGTGTGTCCAGAGAGTCCCCCCCCCCCCCGCCGCTGTGCGGCAGGTCGCGCCGTATCGGTCGGCCGGGACGCCAGTTGATCGGGCAGGCGATCCGTCGGTCGGACAAATGACCTGCTCTTTTCTGGGCAGGAAAGAACCGCCGCTAGCCCTCCAACGCCGCAGACCCCCGTCCCCGGGCCCCAGGGCACAGCCATACTCTCCGCGTACAATCGCTGCACGCTGCCCTGCACTTCATCGTCCGTCAATTGAGCAGAGGCGACCAGCGGTTGAACGTACTTCTCCTTCAGCGCCTCCATTTTGCCGCTGCGGTAGTCCACCTGGACACAGGCCACGCGCACAATGCGCCCCCCAGGCCCTCCTCTGTACCCCGTGCCCACGTGATCAGGACATAGACATATGCCCGTGTTCCTCCGCTGGCCCGTGCCTAACCTTTGGCCCGAACACCCTCCCCCTGCCCCTCCCCCTCCCCCTCTTCGGTTGGACAGCCGAGGCGCAAGCGAGAGATCGGTGGATTGATTCCCGGAGCGTACCAAACCCCGGGTGAGCGAATCGCGGCATGGGCAGACCCCATGTGCCGGTAATCGCCAGGGGAGAGGTAGCTCCGGGGATAGAGCTTCTTTGCACTCCCATGCCTTAGGCCTTCAGACACCTTGAGACGGTGGGGCCACGGGCCGGGTGCCGACCAAACCAAACCAAACCAAACCAAACCAAACCAAACCAAACCAAACCAAACCAAACCAAACCAAACCAAACCAAACCAAACCAAACCAAATCAAACCTTCCCCCTCCCCCTCCCCCTCCCGCTCCCCCTTCCCCCCCCCCCCCCTCTACTCCTCCTCCTACCCCGGCCATGGGCTCCAATGGGGAAGGGATGCTCGGGCAAGGCGTGGCGTGGCCGTGGACCTGGGTGTGCCTCCGTCAGGGCGAGGGCGCAGGGACAACCAGTCCGCCCAGGGCTGTGGGCGCGGCCACGCTGAGCACCCAGGACGCCCCGCGCGGCTGGCGGGGCGTGGCTCAACGCTGCCGGGGGCTGGCGCGACCCGAGGGGACCACTGGGAGAGGCCCGTCGAGGACCCGGGTGTGCATCACATGGCATGGCCGGCAGATATGCAGAGTCATCGGGGACGCCATCGTGCTCCACCCCAGGCGTCCTTTGAGCCTTAAGATCGGCCTCCAAATCCAAATCCAAACACTCCCCCCCCCCCCGCGCTACTGCGGCTGCTGCTACCCCCCCCCCCCCCTTCCTACCCCCCCTCCTACTCCCCCCACCTCCACTCCTACTCCTGCTGCTACCCCCCGCATGGTGACATGTGGTCTGTCACACGTGTGGTGTTGGTTACACTGGCAACACAACAGGCAGCCCCTGCTACTCCCCCGACTCCCACTCCTGCTGCCCCCCCCCCCCCCCGCCCCCCCCCTCCACTACTCCCCGCCCTCCCCTCTGTTCCTCTTGCGCCGACCCCCTTTCCAACGCCCACACCCATTCCTAGTCCCACCCCCGATCCCCAACCCCCTTCGCCCCATTCTGTGCTCCTGCCCATTCCCGATGCCACCCCCTCCGCACTCCCCCACCCCATGCCCTTCCCCGCGCGCCTGCCCCACGGGCCCGCGAGCCTGCCACTGCCACTGCCCCACACAGGAGGGGACCTGATCGTAGAAATGGCGCTGGGCAAAGTCCTCGATGTCGGCATCACTGAGCACCGACCGCTCAGGATCGGACACATACTTCCGGTACGACGCCTCGAGCTTCTGCTGACGGAGTTTCACATTCTGCTTCGACATGCGCTCGCACAGGTCCTCCTGCTCGTCCTGTGTCAGCTTGCGGCTCTTCACAAGGCGGGTGTCCTCCTGTGCACAAGGGACAAGGGGGGGCGGGGGCATTTTGGAAAAGAGGGGCCGCAGCGGCTCGTTTCGGTGGACAAGTGCGACGCATCGGGCGGTGCTCAGCGGATCTCCGCCCCCCCCCCCTCCCCCGCCATGTCATGGCACCCGCAGCAGCACAGACAGACGGTCATCAGCAGCCAATGACAGACCGTAGGTCCCGTTATGCCAACAGGAGGACGGCGGTCGGGTGCCCCGTTGCAGGCCCCCATCGAGTGCACACAGTCTGGCAGCGGAACGCATGAATGCCGCCGCCACGCCAGTCCAGGCAGCCCCTGCGGGACGGTGCATTGGGTGCAGCAGAAAAGTGCCGGAACCCGGGACATGGAGGCCCCGCCCCCTCGTCCCCACGAGTGTCTGATGTGTGGCACGGAAGTCTGGGTCTCAGACCCACACTTGACCAGCGGGTGTGCTGCTCCGGGTCCGGCGCGCGGAAGAGGGGCCGGAGCGCCGCGTTCTGCCGGGGTGTGGCCAAACGATAAGTACCTATGGCCAAACGATGGATACCTATCCCCAAACGATAGATACCTACGGCCAAATGATAGGTATCTATGGACAAAAGATAGGTATCTATGGCCAAACAATCGCTACCTCTGGTAAAATGATGGGTGGCTGTGGTCAAACGATAGGTACCTATGGCTAGACGATAGGTACCTATGGCCAAACACCATGGACCTATGGTCAAATGATAAGCACCTATGGCCAAGCGACGGGTACCTATGGCCAAAAGATAGGTACCCATGGCCAAACCATAGGTACCTATTGCAAAAAGATAGGTACCTATGCCCAAATAACAGGTACCTATGCCCAAATGATAGGTACCTATTGCCAAATGATTGGTGCTCATGGCCAAACGATGGGTATCTGTGGCCAAACGATGGGTACCTATGTCCAAACGGGCCAATTGGTAGGTACCTTTGGCCAAACCATAGGTATGGCCAAATGATAGGTACCTATGGCCAAATGACAGGTACACATCCCAAAACGATAGGTACCTATGGCCAAACGATAGGTACAGATCGCCGAACAACAGGTGCCTACTCTAGTGTCCTAAATACAAGTCCCTGGTCTGATACACAATTTTTGGTTTTGAGCCGGCCCTGGTCTCTTATTGGGAACCTGGTCGCCGATCCGAGGCTTCGCCGGTTCGATTCCCGCTGGCTCCAAACCTTGACGCTGTGCGCTGCGCTGGGCTGCCAGATCGATCTGGCGATTCGCCAGATGCTGCGCTGCGATCGCCAGATCGATCTGGCGCCAGATGCTGCGCTGCGGGCGATTTGCGCAGCGCTTTGCGTTGCGGAAGAACTTTGTTAAAGGAAAATCTCTGTCGTTCGGATGACCATTTGGTGGGTCGAGGCTTGTGGGCACTCGTTGGTGATGAGATGGTCAAATTTCGTGAAGAGTTGAGATCGCAACCCTTGCCGGCGTCTATTAATGAGCTTGTGGCCACCATCACACCTCCGGAGGGTGTGAAACATCCATGGGCGGATGTTGTTCAACCGGATGTTCCATGGGATGAGGGATTTGAGTGCATCCATGGGGATGAAGAGCTTGAGAATGACGATGATAAGGGGGGGGGAGGAAGAGGCAACTCTCTTGGAGAACGAGTTGAATGAAGATGATGAGGGTGATGTGGTCCCTCAAGCGGAAATTGCCTTTTCATATGGTTGGATGCGCTCACAAGTTGGAGCAAGTATTGCGTGATGGCTATGTCAAGCTTATAAAGTATGAGCGCGCTAAGGAGGAGGCATCCACTCTAGTGAATGCACAAGCATCACAAGATGTTGCTTCCTCAAGCTCAAGTGACCTTGCGCGACCCCCCGCCAATGTGGCCCCAAAGCCAAAACCAAAGCCAAGTCCCAGACTTGGTAGAGGCAAGCCCAAGCCCCGGGCTATGGGTTCCATGGTACCAATCGATAACCACTTCTCTCCCTTGCCGGAGTTGCGTCCGCTTCCTCCCGGATTCATATTGCCTCCGGATGTGTTTGCTCTATTTTCTCAAGGTCACGTGCAAGATGAGAACTCCGCCAAGCGGCCGAGGTTGATGTAGTTTCACGAATTGTTATTTCTTGTGTTGTTGCTCATGCCTTCCATGCTTGGGTGCTCGTCTCTCCTTCGGTGACAACCCGGTCTCTTATTAGGAACCCGGTTGCCAACATGAGGTGCCCGGTGACACCCCGGTCTCTTATTAGGAACCCGGTTGCCAACATGAGGTGCGCATGCAAGGCCTCCCAAAACCCACCCCGGTCTCTTATTAGTTACCGGTCTTGTATTTCGCACACTAGAGTATAGCCAAACGATTGGTACCTATGACCAAACAACAGGTACCTATCCCCAAACAATAGGTACCTGTGGGCAAATGATAGGTACCTATGGCCGAACGATGGGTGCCTATGTCCAAATGATAGGTACCTATGGCCAAACGATAGGTACCTATGGCCAAATGATAGGTACCTATGGCCATACGATTGGTACCTATGGTCAAACAATAGGAACCTATGGTCAAACAATAGGAACCTATGGCCAATTGGCAGGTACCTGTCCCCAAACGATAGGTACGTAGGGCCAAAAGATACGTACCTATGGCCCGACGAGAGGTACCTATGGCGAAACCATTGGTACCTATGGGCAAACAACAGGTACCTATCCACAAACGATAGGTACCTATGGCCAAACAATAGGTACCTATCCCCAAACGATAGGTACCTATGGCCAAACGATAGGTACCTGTGGCCAAATGATAGGTACCTATGGCCAAACGATAGGTCTGCATGACCGTGTACGGTGAGGCACAAGAAGGTGTGCACCGCAAAAATCAAAGGGAAAAACTCTTCAGTGACATGTTGTAGGCGCTTTTCACTGTAGCAGGCGGAGCATGAAATGCAGTGCAAGTCCACGACGTTACTACCTGTGACCAAAATTCTGGTTGGTCAGGGGCCACACATTGTGTAGCCCTGGACCAGAATCAAACGTCATCACGAACCTCAGACCCCTTCCCGGATGGTGACCCCCCCCCGCTCAGTCGACCCATACTTCCGCCCCCCACAAATTGCGGGTGCTGGCCATGGGCTGGACACCCCTTTCTGAGGTCAGCGATACCCAAACAGCCCCATGGGGTAACCAGGGAAAAGCACCCCTCCCCCCCCGAAGCCCCTGTGGCCAGGAGTGCATGGGATGGAGGCACACGGAACGAAAACAATGAGGTGGCCCTGTCTTCCCTCCACCCCCCCCCCCCTATCGCCCAATGGCCCCGCTGCTTGCGGGCAGTGCCCTACGCCCGGGCGGTGCCCGCTAATGCCTCACAGTAGCTGGGCACCGGCGGACAGCGGGACCCTCATGCCCCTGGCCTCCCCATCGCCGGTGCCCTGAGGAGTGCACGGGCGCAGCACAGAGCGGCCACCGACCGCAGCGCCACGGGGCCCGTCCACCAAACAGGGGCCGCACACCGCGTAGTGTCCCCCTGAGACCGGCGCCCACAGAGTTCTCGTGGAGAACCCAGCGGTCACCGAGCGGAGCCCCCCCGCCCCCCGCGGCTCGTAACTCTGAATAGGAAGGGCGAGGGACCTGGCAATGATGAATAGGGACGGGGGGGGCTAACAACTTTGAAGAGGGAAGCGGGGGACCTAACAAATTTGAATAGTCCCCCACCCCCGGCGACAACAGCCGTGCGGTCGCACCGCAGGCCAGCCCTCCCCCCCCCTCCTCACCATTTCCCCTGCCCATGGGCGGCCCCCTTGGCCTCAGGCATCCGGAGGGGCACCGCTGTACAGAGCGACACGCGGTGGTGCGCCTGGCACTCGGCATAACAACGCCGTCCAGACCAAGACCCACACCAGCCCCGCCCCCTCCCCTCTTCATGTGACATTTGCCCCGACGCTGCCTCTGCTCATGCCCAAACTCCTGCTCCGCATCACAGAGCCACCTTTTGCCTCAGCTCCCGCGGCGTCAAGATCGAAGTCTTCGACAAATCCTCATAAGTCATGTCAAAAATCCGTTGCTCCTCCTCCGGCTCCGGCACCGGTACTTCTCTGGGGCGTCCGGCCGCGCTGTACCCGAGCACCTCCCTGCAGAACAAACACCAGCCGCGCACGCGGGGCAACGCGAACGCACGCGCCGCATATCAGAGGCGCCTGCGTGGAGGATGGAGGAGGCTTTGGAAACGTCGCAAAAAGTGTGGGAAAGAGAGTGAAACACTGCTGCCGGCCAGCGCTAAGGCCTCGGCGTGAGGGGGCGCCACGGTCCGAAGTATAAAGAAGCGTGTTGCTTGAGATTGCTCAGTGAATGTGTACGTAGGGGGGGGGTGCAGGCAGATAGAGGCATGCAACACCACATGCCCGCCCTACTACAGGGGGTTCATCACCTGGTAAAATTCAATGGGGAAAATTGCACCAAGACTTTGAAGACGGGCATGGGACGGTCACAAAGGTAGGTTCGGCATAGCATCATTAGATTGCTTGGGGCTGTGTACAAGAATTCGTTCAAGGCCACATGGACCTTGCTACGTACTGTGGGATAAGGATACGCGCGCGCACACACACACACACACACAGACACACACACAGACACACACACACAATGAACGTGACAAACAGGCACTACAAGGGCGCTGAGTGCAAAGATTCTCGGCGCGAGTCATGGCAAGCCAGAAAAGCAGTGCATGAAACGCGCTAGGCGCCATTCTGTAGGTACACGAGGAAAGCGATGTCCAGTAGCAGCTCGCCGCAGCGTCGCACACACACTTGGTGAAAGGGATAAGAGAACGCAACCGCGAAAGTGCACCGTCAATGTGGACGAGCACACGCGGGCACGGCACTGATCACCAAAACAAACTCATCAGGCCATTGAAAACAAAAAGTAGGCAAGGTCCTTTCTGCAACAGGAGTACAGCTGGAGGATGCAAAGTTATCACAGGTAGTGCTGGTCACATGTGGCTCCTCTAGTTGATAGACCCTGATTAGCCTGGGGTTGCGAGGTTGAGACTAACTGCCCGCAACGCTACTTACATGTCCACGTCTGTCGTGGTGCACATCTCTGGAGACAGGTGTACCCACCTACTCACACACACACACATCCTTCCACTGTGGACACTCGTGGTCACGGTGGCGCACTGTGGTTGCATGGTCGAGGAGAGCCCAGGTAGAGCACTAGTGCCTTGATATTCCGTTTGGTGATAGGGAAGGCGGGAGGAACCCGCTGCTATATTTGTCCCCCGCCCAGTGTGCATGGGTACGTACGTATCCACGTAGCGCAAAACGTCAGGTGACAGCAGTAGGGCATAGGGAGGTGGGGGAGGAGGGAGTACATGTAGCGGACTGTCTGTGTAGGGGTGTTCGGGCTTGTGGCTAGTGCCCTGGTGACGGCTGAGTGTGCCACCCGGGCTACGTATTTTTTCTGGTATCCGCTCAACAGCGCAATTTGTAACGACGCGCCCAGTGAGAGCATTTCCCCTGCCCACGTATGGCACCACTGACAGGCGTTACTCAGGGCGCTTGTGACGATGCCTGCAAGGTATGCGGGGTACCACAGGGATGGTGACGGGAGGGGGGGGGGTTGACTTCAGGATCCACTCGCAGTCCAGTGCATTGGGTTGGAGGTAGGCGACCCCCATACCTGAGTTGTGGCGAACCAGTGCATACCCCAGTGCCACTGTGGACGGTGTGTGGCAAGTGTGCAAACAAGGGTCACCTGGGGCCGACATGCACTCGCACAGCACGTGCACGTTCCAGCTGCTGTGCAAGATGTCACACACGGTTTGTATGATCGGGGTGGAGGGGGAGTCTGTGAATTTGGACGCGACAAGAATGTTACCCCGAAATTGGCATAGGGTAATGATTCTGTAAGGGGATTCCCAAAACGGAATACCGGAATCGGATATGTGTAGAGTCCCTGAACGCCGAAATAGGTGCCTGTTATTGTATACCCCCCACAGGCTGCAAAGGTCCGCCGCTTGGGCGGAAAAAGACCCCCCCATTGGGATACACCCGTGCCGGGACCACAGATTACCAAGCGCACGGATGAAGGTTTTGCAGTGCATCTCAAAGCGGATTGTATCCTGCATGGCTGTGTGTCAATGGGTGAGGTACCAGATCTTTTTTGCCTTGGCGCGCCCCGGTCTGTCCAGTTTTTTGGTGTCTTTGTGTATAGACCACTCTACCCCTGTCATTCTCCATTTTTTTTTTTTGCGCTGCAAGCCATTCGAAGGCTTTTTCCACGCGGTTTGCAACGATTGTGGGGCAGATATTGTTGAACTGGTCCTTACAATCAACCTCAGACACATACCTCACATTGATGGTGTCCAGCCACTGGAACCATGTGGAGACATGGGAGATGCTCTGCACCAAAAAACAGCAAGGCACCTCGTTGCAGAGGAGTTTCAGGAACGCACTGTTGGCCCTGGCGGCAATGCGCAGTGCTTTTTTCGGGAGCAAGGGTTGGGGGAGGGAGGTGATCCGGTGCCAGAGCCATTGTCCTTTGCGGAGGGACTTGTATTTACCTAACAGGTACAACAGGGGCAGTTGTTCAGATGAATCTGCTCACCACCCTCTTTTTTCTATCTCAGATCAAATGTAAGACAAGGCCTGCTGTACGGATAGAGAGGACGCTACATAGCCTTCTGCAATGAGGAATTCATCTAGCACCGACCATACCCAATGTCTACAAAAGGCCCACATCGCACCTACACCCTTGTCTACAATCCTCACATAGTGGGTGTCTGAAACGAGTGCCGCAAATTGCCGTGTGGTGTGAAGTGCTGACCCTGACTCTGGCCACATTGAGTGTGGTAGGTGCAGGTGCAGGTGCCGAGGGGGCAGATCGGCGCCTAGCTGGTCGGCACACTTCGTAAGGTCCTTGATGAGTTGCACACACAATTTTTTTTCCGTTGAGGGGTAGGGGGTCGTTGGGGCGGAGGTACGAGCCCTCACAGGGTACCAGGAGAGGGGTGTAAGCCACATGGCCCCGAATGATCTGTTTTGCCAAGTCAGGCCGGCCGACGCCGCCGCCGCCCACCCTGGGCGCCCCCCGGGGTCAGCGGTGCAGCCTGTGAGGGGCAGACGCACCACTGCCTTACCAAGTGTGCCTCGAGTGCGCGCGTCGACCGTCTAAGGTGAGACCCACCAGTTCCCAGAAAGCCGGGGCCTGTCGGCGGGACTGGTGTTTCTGAGCGTCCGCTCGCCTGCCCGTGGTGGACCTAGCTCGGTCCGGGCGCCTCTCTTCTTCGCGCCATGCATGGTGCTCTCGGCCCCCCCTCACCTGGGGCCCATTCCATCAAAGGTGAGACCCACCAGTTCCCAGAAAGCCGGAGCCTGTCGGCGGGACTGGTGTTTCTGAGCGTCCGCTCGCCTGCCCGTGGTGGACCTAGCTTGGTCCGGGCACCTCTCTTCTTCGCGCCATGCATGGTGCTTTCGGCCCCCCCTCACCTGGAGCCCATTCCATCGGAGTGCGTGTGTGTGTGACGGCTAGACGTTCTGCCGATGGACGCCCACTGGGCGGGCCAGCGGACGATGGCTCTAGCGCTCCATGACATGACATGACATGAATGATCTGTTTTGACCCCGGGAGGATCATGGCACCGGCACTTGGGCTGGACTGCCGTCTTATCGAAGCGTGACGCGTGGCTGGCGAAAATCTGCTTCACTGTGTGGGGATTGCTTTGGATAATCCTAATGGCCTTGGACAGTGCCTGTTTTTCCCAAGCTAAACCGGTAACGGAAGAAACCATTTTTCTCGATACTCGGTGTATGGCACTTTTTTGATGGTAGAGGAGGTTCAGAACAACAATGGACCGAACGGCGTACAGGGGGACGGACATTTGGGACGCCAGCTGTTGCAAATTGGTGCGCAAGAACCTCAACCGTGCCCAATCCTAAATTTGGCGGGCTTCTTGAATACTGTGTAGAACTGACAAGATCCTCTGATTGTCTCACACACACACACACACGCACACGCACACGCACACACACACACACACACACACACGCACACGCACACGCACACGCACACACGCACGCACGCACGCACGCACGCACGCACGCACGCACACACACACACACACACACATACACACACACACACACACACACACACACACACACACACACACACACACACACACACACACACACACACACACACGATTGAAGCAAGATGAACATGCAGACAAACAGAGCACGGCACTGGTCGCTAACGAATCTCGTTAGGCCGTAAGAAAGTAGAAGAAGGTGTGGAAGAGCATGCGGCTAGGCGCCTTTCTGTAGTACAGCAGGTACACAGTCAGCAGGCGCCAACGGGTGGGGCGGTCGACTTGTCGTGTCCACCCCTGCAAGTAGGAATACAAGGCCATGCCAAGGCCTGTGCCCCAGGATGTCCCTCACCCCGCCCTGCCCCGGCACACACGCACGCACGCACGCACGCACGCACGCACGCACGCACGCACGCACGCACGCACGCACGCACACACACACACACACACACACACACAATTGTCAACAAACAGACGAGCACAATGCCAAGTCCCGATGTCAATTCCTCGTCAGCTGGTCATCAAACAAGACAAAGCCTCGGTGTCCGAAAGCGAAAGAGGCCCCCTCGCCCCAGCGGCGGGGGCCTCGGTGGTCCCGAAGAGAAGAAGGCCCCCTCGCCTCAGCGGCGGGGGCCTCGGTGGTCCCAAAGCGAAGGAGGCCCCCTCGCCTCAGCGGCGGGGGCCTCGGTGGTCCCAAAGCCCAGGAGGCCCCCCCGCCTCAGCGGCGGGGGCCTCGGTGGTCCCAAAGCCAAAGAGGCCCCCTCGCCTCAGCGGCGGGGGCCTCAATGATCCCAAAACGAAAGAGGCCCCCTCGCCTCAGCGGCGGGGGCCTCGATGGTCCGCAAGCCAAAGAGGCCCCACCGCCTCAGCGGCGGGGGCCTCGGTGAACCCAAAGCGAAAGAGGCCCCCTTGCCTCAGCAGAGGGGGCCTCGATGGTCCCAAAACGAGAGAGGCCCCCTCGCCTCAGCGGCGGGGGCCTCGATGATCCAAAAGCCAAGGAGGACCCCTCGCCTCAGCGGAGGGGGCCTCATTGGTCCCAAAGCGAAGGAGGCCCCCTCGCCTCAGCGGAGGGGGCCTCGGTGGTCCCAAAGCGAAGGAGGCCCCCTCGCCTCAGCGGCGGGGGCCTCGGTGGTCCCAAAGCCAAGGAGGCCCTCTCGCCTCAGCGGAGGGGGCCTCGATGGTCCCAAAGCCAAAGAGGCCCCCTTGCCTCAGCGGCGGGGGCCTCGATGGTCCCAAAGCGCAGGAGGCCCCCTCGCCTCAGCGGCGGGGGCCTCGATGGTCCGAAAGCCAAGTATGGGGGAAGGAAAAATACTTGACGAACCGACGGGGCGTCCCTATCCCCCCGCGGCCCAGGCTGGACCGGAGGGACTCGGGTGTAACCGCCGCTGTGTGGGGGAAGGAAAAATACCTGACGAACCGACGGGGCGTCCCTATCCCTCCGCGGCCCAGGCTGGACCGGAGGGACTCGGGTGTAAGCGCCGCTGTGTGGGGGAAGGAAAAATACTTGACGAACCGACGGGGCGTCCCTATCCCCCCGCGGCCCAGGCTGGACCGGAGGGACTCGGGTGTAACCGCCGCTGTGTGGGGGAAGGAAAAATACCTGACGAACCGACGGGGCGTCCCTATCCCTCCGCGGCCCAGGCTGGACCGGAGGGACTCGGGTGTAACCGCCGCTGTGTGGGGGAAGGAAAAATACCTAACGCACCCACGGGGCGTCCCTATCCCTCCGTGGCCCAGGCTGGACCGGAGGGACTCGGGTGTAACCGCCGCTGTGTGGGGGAAGGAAAAATACCTGACGAACCCACGGGGCGTCCCTATCCCCCCGCGGCCCAGGCTGGACCGGAGGGACTCGGGTGTAACCGCCGCTGTGTGGGGGAAGGAAAAATACCTGACGAACCCACGGGGCGTCCCTATCCCCCCGCGGCCCAGGCTGGACCGGAAGGACTCGGGTGTAACCGCCGCTGTGTGGGGGAAGGAAAAATACCTGACGAACCCACGGGGCGTCCCTATCCCCCCGCGGCCCAGGCTGGACCGGAGGGACTCGGGTGTAACCGCCGCTGTGTGGGGGAAGGAAAAATACCTAACGAACCCACGGGGCGTCCCTATCCCCCCGCGGCCCAGGCTGGACCGGAGGGACTCGGGTGTAACCGCCGCTGTGTGGGGGAAGGAAAAATACCTGACGAACCCACGGGGCGTCCCTATCCCCCCGCGGCCCAGGCTGGACCGGAGGGACTCGGGTGTAACCGCCGCTGTGTGGGGGAAGGAAAAATACCTGACGAACCCACGGGGCGTCCCTATCCCCCCGCGGCCCAGGCTGGACCGGAGGGACTCGGGTGTAACCGCCGCTGTGTGGGGGAAGGAAAAATACCTAACGAACCCACGGGGCGTCCCTATCCCTCCGCGGCCCAGGCTGGACCGGAGGGACTCGGGTGTAACCGCCGCTGTGTGGGGGAAGGAAAAATACTTGACGAACCCACGGGGCGTCCCTATCCCCCCGCGGCCCAGGCTGGACCGGAGGGACTCGGGTGTAACCGCCGCTGTGTGGGGGAAGGAAAAATACCTGACGAACCCATGGGGCGTCCCTATCCCCCCGCGGCCCAGGCTGGACCGGAGGGACTCGGGTGTAACCGCCGCTGTGTGGGGGAAGGAAAAATACCTGACGAACCCACGGGGCGTCCCTATCCCTCCGCGGCCCAGGCTGGACCGGAGGGACTCGGGTGTAACCGCCGCTGTGTGGGGGAAGGAAAAATACCTGACGAACCCACGGGGCGTCCCTATCCCCCCGCGGCCCAGGCTGGACCGGAGGGACTGGGGTGTAACCGCCGCTGTGTGGGGGGAGGAAGAATACCTGACGAACCCACGGGGCGTCCCTATCCCTCCGCGGCCCAGGCTGAACCGGAGGGACTCGGGTGTAACCGCCGCTGTGTGGGGGAAGGAAAAATACCTGACGAACCCACGGGGCGTCCCTATCCCCCCGCGGCTCAGGCTGGACCGGAGGGACTCGGGTGTAACCGCCGCTGTGTGGGGGGAGGAAGAATACGTGACGAACCCACGGGGCGTCCCTATCCCCCCGCGGCCCAGGCTGGACCGGAGGGACTCGGGTGTAACCGCCGCTGTGTGGGGGGAGGAAGAATACCTGACGAACCCACGGGGCGTCCCTATCCCTCCGCGGCCCAGGCTGAACCGGAGGGACTCGGGTGTAACCGCCGCTGTGTGGGGGAAGGAAAAATACCTGACGAACCCACGGGGCGTCCCTATCCCCCCGCGGCCCAGGCTGGACCGGAGGGACTGGGGTGTAACCGCCGCTGTGTGGGGGAAGGAAAAATACTTGACGAACCCACGGGGCGTCCCTATCCCTCCGCGGCCCAGGCTGGACCGGAGGGACTCGGGTGTAACCGCCGCTGTGTGGGGGAAGGAAAAATACCTGACGAACCCACGGGGCGTCCCTATCCCCCCGCGGCCCAGGCTGGACCGGAGGGACTCGGGTGTAACCGCCGCTGTGTGGGGGAAGGAAAAATACCTGACGAACCCACGGGGCGTCCCTATCCCCCCGCGGCCCAGGCTGGACCGGAGGGACTCGGGTGTAACCGCCGCTGTGTGGGGGAAGGAAAAATACCTGACGAACCCACGGGGCGTCCCTATCCCCCCGCGGCCCAGGCTGGACCGGAGGGACTCGGGTGTAACCGCCGCTGTGTGGGGGAAGGAAAAATACCTGACGAACCCACGGGGCGTCCCTATCCCTCCGCGGCCCAGGCTGGACCGGAGGGACTCGGGTGTAACCGCCGCTGTGTGGGGGAAGGAAAAATACCTGACGAACCCACGGGGCGTCCCTATCCCCCCGCGGCCCAGGCTAGACCGGAGGGACTCGGGTGTAACCGCCGCTGTGTGGGGGAAGGAAAAATACCTGACGAACCCACGGGGCGTCCCTATCCCCCCGCGGCCCAGGCTGGACCGGAGGGACTGGGGTGTAACCGCCGCTGTGTGGGGGAAGGAAAAATACCCGACGAACCCACGGGGCGTCCCTATCCCTCCGCGGCCCAGGCTGGACCGGAGGGACTCGGGTGTAACCGCCGCTGTGTGGGGGAAGGAAAAATACCTGACGAACCCACGGGGCGTCCTTATCCCCCCGCGGCCCAGGCTGGACCGGAGGGACTCGGGTGTAACCGCCGCTGTGTGGGGGGAGGAAGAATACCTGACGAACCCACGGGGCGTCCCTATCCCTCCGCGGCCCAGGCTGAACCGGAGGGACTCGGGTGTAACCGCCGCTGTGTGGGGGAAGGAAAAATACCTGACGAACCCCCGGGGCGTCCCTATCCCCCCGCGGCCCAGGCTGGACCGGAGGGACTCGGGTGTAACCGCCGCTGTGTGGGGGGAGGAAGAATACGTGACGAACCCACGGGGCGTCCCTATCCCTCCGCGGCCCAGGCTGGACCGGAGGGACTCGGGTGTAACCGCCGCTGTGTGGGGGGAGGAAGAATACCTGACGAACCCACGGGGCGTCCCTATCCCTCCGCGGCCCAGGCTGGACCGGAGGGACTCGGGTGTAACCGCCGCTGTGTAGGGGAAGGAAAAATACCTGACGAACCCACGGGGCGTCCCTATCCCTCCGCGGCCCAGGCTGGACCGGAGGGACTCGGGTGTAACCGCCGCTGTGTGGGGGAAGGAAAAATACCTGACGAACCCACGGGGCGTCCCTATCCCCCCGCGGCCAAGGCTGGACCGGAGGGACTCGGGTGTAACCGCCGCTGTGTGGGGGAAGGAAAAATACCTGACGAACCCACGGGGCGTCCCTATCCCTCCGCGGCCCAGGCTGGACCGGAGGGACTCGGGTGTAACCGCCGCTGTGTGGGGGAAGGAAAAATACCTGACGAACCCACGGGGCGTCCCTATCCCCCCGCGGCCCAGGCTGGACCGGAGGGACTCGGGTGTAACCGCCGCTGTGTGGGGGAAGGAAAAATACCTGACGAACCCACGGGGCGTCCCTATCCCCCCGCGGCCCAGGCTGGACCGGAGGGACTGGGGTGTAACCGCCGCTGTGTGGGGGAAGGAAAAATACCTGACAAACCCACGGGGCGTCCCTATCCCTCCGCGGCCCAGGCTGGACCGGAGGGACTCGGGTGTAACCGCCGCTGTGTGGGGGAAGGAAAAATACCTGACGAACCCACGGGGCGTCCCTATCCCCCCGCGGCCCAGGCTGGACCGGAGGGACTCGGGTGTAACCGCCGCTGTGTGGGGGGAGGAAGAATACCTGACGAACCCACGGGGCGTCCCTATCCCTCCGCGGCCCAGGCTGGACCGGAGGGACTGGGGTGTAACCGCCGCTGTGTGGGGGGAGGAAGAATACCTGACGAACCCACGGGGCGTCCCTATCCCTCCGCGGCCCAGGCTGGACCGGAGGGACTCGGGTGTAACCGCCGCTGTGTGGGGGAAGGAAAAATACCTAACGAACCCACGGGGCGTCCCTATCCCCCCGCGGCCCAGGCTGAACCGGAGGGACTCGGGTGTAACCGCCGCTGTGTGGGGGAAGGAAAAATACCTGACGAACCCACGGGGCGTCCCTATCCCCCCGCGGCCCAGGCTGGACCGGAGGGACTCGGGTGTAAGCGCCGCTGTGTGGGGGAAGGAAAAATACCTGACGAACCCACGGGGCGTCCCTATCCCCCCGCGGCCCAGGCTGGACCGGAGGGACTCGGGTGTAACCGCCGCTGTGTGGGGGGAGGAAGAATACCTGACGAACCCACGGGGCGTCCCTATCCCTCCGCGGCCCAGGCTGGACCGGAGGGACTCGGGTGTAACCGCCGCTGTGTGGGGGAAGGAAAAATACCTGACGAACCCACGGGGCGTCCCTATCCCCCCGCGGCCCAGGCTGGACCGGAGGGACTCGGGTGTAACCGCCGCTGTGTGGGGGAAGGAAAAATACCTGACGAACCCACGGGGCGTCCCTATCCCTCCGCGGCCCAGGCTGGACTGGAGGGACTCGGGTGTAACCGCCGCTGTGTGGGGGAAGGAAAAATACCTGACGAACCCACGGGGCGTCCCTATCCCTCCGCGGCCCAGGCTGGACCGGAGGGACTCGGGTGTAACCGCCGCTGTGTGGGGGGAGGAAGAATACCTGACGAACCCACGGGCCGTCCCTATCCCCCCGCGGCCCAGGCTGGACCGGAGGGACTCGGGTGTAACCGCCGCTGTGTGGGGGGAGGAAGAATACCTGACGAACCCACGGGGCGTCCCTATCCCTCCGCGGCCCAGGCTGAACCGGAGGGACTCGGGTGTAACCGCCGCTGTGTGGGGGAAGGAAAAATACCTGACGAACCCACGGGGCGTCCCTATCCCCCCGCGGCCCAGGCTGGACCGGAGGGACTGGGGTGTAACCGCCGCTGTGTGGGGGAAGGAAAAATACCTGACGAACCCACGGGGCGTCCCTATCCCCCCGCGGCCCAGGCTGGACCGGAGGGACTCGGGTGTAACCGCCGCTGTGTGGGGGAAGGAAAAATACCTGACGAACCCACGGGGCGTCCCTATCCCCCCGCGGCCCAGGCTGGACCGGAGGGACTGGGGTGTAACCGCCGCTGTGTGGGGGAAGGAAAAATACCTGACGAACCCACGGGGCGTCCCTATCCCTCCGCGGCCCAGGCTGGACCGGAGGGACTCGGGTGTAACCGCCGCTGTGTGGGGGAAGGAAAAATACCTGACGAACCCACGGGGCGTCCTTATCCCCCCGCGGCCCAGGCTGGACCGGAGGGACTCGGGTGTAACCGCCGCTGTGTGGGGGGAGGAAGAATACCTGACGAACCCACGGGGCGTCCCTATCCCTCCGCGGCCCAGGCTGAACCGGAGGGACTCGGGTGTAACCGCCGCTGTGTGGGGGAAGGAAAAATACCTGACGAACCCCCGGGGCGTCCCTATCCCCCCGCGGCCCAGGCTGGACCGGAGGGACTCGGGTGTAACCGCCGCTGTGTGGGGGGAGGAAGAATACGTGACGAACCCACGGGGCGTCCCTATCCCTCCGCGGCCCAGGCTGGACCGGAGGGACTCGGGTGTAACCGCCGCTGTGTGGGGGGAGGAAGAATACCTGACGAACCCACGGGGCGTCCCTATCCCTCCGCGGCCCAGGCTGGACCGGAGGGACTCGGGTGTAACCGCCGCTGTGTAGGGGAAGGAAAAATACCTGACGAACCCACGGGGCGTCCCTATCCCTCCGCGGCCCAGGCTGGACCGGAGGGACTCGGGTGTAACCGCCGCTGTGTGGGGGAAGGAAAAATACCTGACGAACCCACGGGGCGTCCCTATCCCCCCGCGGCCAAGGCTGGACCGGAGGGACTCGGGTGTAACCGCCGCTGTGTGGGGGAAGGAAAAATACCTGACGAACCCACGGGGCGTCCCTATCCCTCCGCGGCCCAGGCTGGACCGGAGGGACTCGGGTGTAACCGCCGCTGTGTGGGGGAAGGAAAAATACCTGACGAACCCACGGGGCGTCCCTATCCCCCCGCGGCCCAGGCTGGACCGGAGGGACTCGGGTGTAACCGCCGCTGTGTGGGGGAAGGAAAAATACCTGACGAACCCACGGGGCGTCCCTATCCCCCCGCGGCCCAGGCTGGACCGGAGGGACTGGGGTGTAACCGCCGCTGTGTGGGGGAAGGAAAAATACCTGACAAACCCACGGGGCGTCCCTATCCCTCCGCGGCCCAGGCTGGACCGGAGGGACTCGGGTGTAACCGCCGCTGTGTGGGGGAAGGAAAAATACCTGACGAACCCACGGGGCGTCCCTATCCCCCCGCGGCCCAGGCTGGACCGGAGGGACTCGGGTGTAACCGCCGCTGTGTGGGGGGAGGAAGAATACCTGACGAACCCACGGGGCGTCCCTATCCCTCCGCGGCCCAGGCTGGACCGGAGGGACTGGGGTGTAACCGCCGCTGTGTGGGGGGAGGAAGAATACCTGACGAACCCACGGGGCGTCCCTATCCCTCCGCGGCCCAGGCTGGACCGGAGGGACTCGGGTGTAACCGCCGCTGTGTGGGGGAAGGAAAAATACCTAACGAACCCACGGGGCGTCCCTATCCCCCCGCGGCCCAGGCTGAACCGGAGGGACTCGGGTGTAACCGCCGCTGTGTGGGGGAAGGAAAAATACCTGACGAACCCACGGGGCGTCCCTATCCCCCCGCGGCCCAGGCTGAACCGGAGGGACTCGGGTGTAACCGCCGCTGTGTGGGGGAAGGAAAAATACCTAACGAACCCACGGGGCGTCCCTATCCCCCCGCGGCCCAGGCTGAACCGGAGGGACTCGGGTGTAACCGCCGCTGTGTGGGGGAAGGAAAAATACCTAACGAACCCACGGGGCGTCCCTATCCCCCCGCGGCCCAGGCTGAACCGGAGGGACTCGGGTGTAACCGCCGCTGTGTGGGGGAAGGAAAAATACCCGACGAACCCACGGGGCGTCCCTATCCCCCCGCGGCCCAGGCTGGACCGGAGGGACTCGGGTGTAAGCGCCGCTGTGTGGGGGAAGGAAAAATACCTGACGAACCCACGGGGCGTCCCTATCCCCCCGCGGCCCAGGCTGGACCGGAGGGACTCGGGTGTAACCGCCGCTGTGTGGGGGGAGGAAGAATACCTGACGAACCCACGGGGCGTCCCTATCCCTCCGCGGCCCAGGCTGGACCGGAGGGACTCGGGTGTAACCGCCGCTGTGTGGGGGAAGGAAAAATACCTGACGAACCCACGGGGCGTCCCTATCCCCCCGCGGCCCAGGCTGGACCGGAGGGACTCGGGTGTAACCGCCGCTGTGTGGGGGAAGGAAAAATACCTGACGAACCCACGGGGCGTCCCTATCCCTCCGCGGCCCAGACTGG
Source organism: Eutreptiella sp. 'Long Island Sound 2002' (assembly GCA_964036045.1). Lineage (NCBI taxonomy): Eukaryota > Euglenozoa > Euglenophyceae > Eutreptiales > Eutreptiaceae > Eutreptiella > Eutreptiella sp. 'Long Island Sound 2002'. The sequence goes on along the minus strand of CAXIWF010001847.1, from coordinate 13,493 downwards.
ACTGGAGGGACTCGGGTGTAACCGCCGCTGTGTGGGGGAAGGAAAAATACCTGACCAACCCACGGGGCGTCCCTATCCCTCCGCGGCCCAGGCTGGACCGGAGGGACTCGGGTGTAACCGCCGCTGTGTGGGGGGAGGAAGAATACCTGACGAACCCACGGGCCGTCCCTATCCCCCCGCGGCCCAGGCTGGACCGGAGGGACTCGGGTGTAACCGCCGCTGTGTGGGGGGAGGAAGAATACCTGACGAACCCACGGGGCGTCCCTATCCCTCCGCGGCCCAGGCTGAACCGGAGGGACTCGGGTGTAACCGCCGCTGTGTGGGGGAAGGAAAAATACCTGACGAACCCACGGGGCGTCCCTATCCCCCCGCGGCCCAGGCTGGACCGGAGGGACTCGGGTGTAACCGCCGCTGTGTGGGGGGAGGAAGAATACGTGACGAACCCACGGGGCGTCCCTATCCCTCCGCGGCCCACGCTGGACCGGAGGGACTCGGGTGTAACCGCCGCTGTGTGGGGGGAGGAAGAATACCTGACGAACCCACGGGGCGTCCCTATCCCTCCGCGGCCCAGGCTGGACCGGAGGGACTCGGGTGTAACCGCCGCTGTGTGGGGGAAGGAAAAATACCTGACGAACCCACGGGGCGTCCCTATCCCTCCGCGGCCCAGGCTGGACCGGAGGGACTCGGGTGTAACCGCCGCTGTGTGGGGGAAGGAAAAATACCTGACGAACCCACGGGGCGTCCCTATCCCCCCGCGGCCCAGGCTGGACCGGAGGGACTCGGGTGTAACCGCCGCTGTGTGGGGGAAGGAAAAATACCTGACGAACCCACGGGGCGTCCCTATCCCCCCGCGGCCCAGGCTGGACCGGAGGGACTCGGGTGTAACCGCCGCTGTGTGGGGGAAGGAAAAATACCTGACGAACCCACGGGGCGTCCCTATCCCTCCGCGGCCCAGGCTGGACCGGAGGGACTCGGGTGTAACCGCCGCTGTGTGGGGGAAGGAAAAATACCTGACGAACCCACGGGGCGTCCCTATCCCCCCGCGGCCCATGCTGGACCGGAGGGACTCGGGTGTAACCGCCGCTGTGTGGGGGAAGGAAAAATACCTGACGAACCCACGGGGCGTCCCTATCCCTCCGCGGCCCAGGCTGGACCGGAGGGACTCGGGTGTAACCGCCGCTGTGTGGGGGAAGGAAAAATACCTGACGAACCCACGGGGCGTCCCTATCCCTCCGCGGCCCAGGCTGGACCGGAGGGACTCGGGTGTAACCGCCGCTGTGTGGGGGGAGGAAGAATACCTGACGAACCCACGGGGCGTCCCTATCCCCCCGCGGCCCAGGCTGGACCGGAGGGACTCGGGTGTAACCGCCGCTGTGTGGGGGGAGGAAGAATACCTGACGAACCCACGGGGCGTCCCTATCCCCCCGCGGCCCAGGCTGGACCGGAGGGACTCGGGTGTAACCGCCGCTGTGTGGGGGGAGGAAGAATACCTGACGAACCCACGGGGCGTCCCTATCCCTCCGCGGCCCAGGCTGAACCGGAGGGACTCGGGTGTAACCGCCGCTGTGTGGGGGAAGGAAAAATACCTGACGAACCCACGGGGCGTCCCTATCCCCCCGCGGCCCAGGCTGGACCGGAGGGACTCGGGTGTAACCGCCGCTGTGTGGGGGGAGGAAGAATACGTGACGAACCCACGGGGCGTCCCTATCCCCCCGCGGCCCAGGCTGGACCGGAGGGACTCGGGTGTAACCGCCGCTGTGTGGGGGGAGGAAGAATACGTGACGAACCCACGGGGCGTCCCTATCCCTCCGCGGCCCAGGCTGGACCGGAGGGACTCGGGTGTAACCGCCGCTGTGTGGGGGAAGGAAAAATACCTGACGAACCCACGGGGCGTCCCTATCCCCCCGCGGCCCAGGCTGGACCGGAGGGACTCGGGTGTAACCGCCGCTGTGTGGGGGAAGGAAAAATACCTGACGAACCCACGGGGCGTCCCTATCCCCCCGCGGCCCAGGCTGGACCGGAGGGACTCGGGTGTAACCGCCGCTGTGTGGGGGAAGGAAAAATACCTGACGAACCCACGGGGCGTCCCTATCCCTCCGCGGCCCAGGCTGGACCGGAGGGACTCGGGTGTAACCGCCGCTGTGTGGGGGAAGGAAAAATACCTGACGAACCCACGGGGCGTCCCTATCCCCCCGCGGCCCATGCTGGACCGGAGGGACTCGGGTGTAACCGCCGCTGTGTGGGGGGAGGAAGAATACCTGACGAACCCACGGGGCGTCCCTATCCCTCCGCGGCCCAGGCTGGACCGGAGGGACTCGGGTGTAACCGCCGCTGTGTGGGGGAAGGAAAAATACCTGATGAACCCACGGGGCGTCCCTATCCCCCCGCGGCCCAGGCTGGACCGGAGGGACTCGGGTGTAACCGCCGCTGTTCGGGGGAAGGAAAAATACCTGACGAACCCACGGGGCGTCCCTATCCCCCCGCGGCCCAGGCTGGACCGGAGGGACTGGGGTGTAACCGCCGCTGTGTGGGGGAAGGAAAAATACCTGACGAACCCACGGGGCGTCCCTATCCCTCCGCGGCCCAGGCTGGACCGGAGGGACTCGGGTGTAACCGCCGCTGTGTGGGGGAAGGAAAAATACCTGACGAACCCACGGGGCGTCCCTATCCCCCCGCGGCCCAGGCTGGACCGGAGGGACTCGGGTGTAACCGCCGCTGTGTGGGGGGAGGAAGAATACCTGACGAACCCACGGGGCGTCCCTATCCCTCCGCGGCCCAGTCTGGACCGGAGGGACTCGGGTGTAACCGCCGCTGTGTGGGGCAAGGAAAAATACCTGACGAACCCACGGGGCGTCCCTATCCCCCCGCGGCCCAGGCTGGACCGGAGGGACTCGGGTGTAACCGCCGCTGTGTGGGGGGAGGAAGAATACGTGACGAACCCACGGGGCGTCCCTATCCCTCCGCGGCCCAGGCTGGACCGGAGGGACTCGGGTGTAACCGCCGCTGTGTGGGGGAAGGAAAAATACTTGACGAACCCACGGGGCGTCCCTATCCCTCCGCGGCCCAGGCTGGACCGGAGGGACTCGGGTGTAACCGCCGCTGTGTGGGGGAAGGAAAAATACCTAACGAACCCACGGGGCGTCCCTATCCCCCCGCGGCCCAGGCTGGACCGGAGGGACTCGGGTGTAACCGCCGCTGTGTGGGGGGAGGAAGAATACCTGACGAACCCACGGGGCGTCCCTATCCCTCCGCGGCCCAGTCTGGACCGGAGGGACTCGGGTGTAACCGCCGCTGTGTGGGGGGAGGAAGAATACCTGACGAACCCACGGGGCGTCCCTATCCCTCCGCGGCCCAGGCTGGACCGGAGGGACTCGGGTGTAACCGCCGCTGTGTGGGGGAAGGAAAAATACCTGACGAACCCACGGGGCGTCCCTATCCCTCCGCGGCCCAGGCTGGACCGGAGGGACTCGGGTGTAACCGCCGCTGTGTGGGGGGAGGAAGAATACCTGACGAACCCACGGGGCGTCCCTATCCCCCCGCGGCCCAGGCTGGACCGGAGGGACTCGGGTGTAACCGCCGCTGTGTGGGGGAAGGAAAAATACCTGACGAACCCACGGGGCGTCCCTATCCCCCCGCGGCCCAGGCTGGACCGGAGGGACTGGGGTGTAACCGCCGCTGTGTGGGGGAAGGAAAAATACCTGACGAACCCACGGGGCGTCCCTATCCCTCCGCGGCCCAGGCTGGACCGGAGGGACTCGGGTGTAACCGCCGCTGTGTGGGGGGAGGAAGAATACGTGACGAACCCACGGGGCGTCCCTATCCCTCCGCGGCCCAGGCTGGACCGGAGGGACTCGGGTGTAACCGCCGCTGTGTGGGGGGAGGAAGAATACCTGACGAACCCACGGGGCGTCCCTATCCCTCCGCGGCCCAGGCTGGACCGGAGGGACTCGGGTGTAACCGCCGCTGTGTGGGGGAAGGAAAAATACCTGACGAACCCACGGGGCGTCCCTATCCCCCCGCGGCCCAGGCTGGACCGGAGGGACTCGGGTGTAACCGCCGCTGTGTGGGGGGAGGAAGAATACCTGATGAACCCACGGGGCGTCCCTATTCCCCCGCGGCCCAGGCTGGACCGGAGGGACTCGGGTGTAACCGCCGCTGTGTGGGGGAAGGAAAAATACCTGACGAACCCACGGGGCGTCCCTATCCCTCCGCGGCCCAGGCTGGACCGGAGGGACTCGGGTGTAACCGCCGCTGTGTGGGGGGAGGAAGAATACGTGACGAACCCACGGGGCGTCCCTATCCCTCCGCGGCCCACGCTGGACCGGAGGGACTCGGGTGTAACCGCCGCTGTGTGGGGGGAGGAAGAATACCTGACGAACCCACGGGGCGTCCCTATCCCTCCGCGGCCCAGGCTGAACCGGAGGGACTCGGGTGTAACCGCCGCTGTGTGGGGGAAGGAAAAATACCTGACGAACCCATGGGGCGTCCCTATCCCTCCGCGGCCCAGGCTGGACCGGAGGGACTCGGGTGTAACCGCCGCTGTGTGGGGGAAGGAAAAATACCCGACGAACCCACGGGGCGTCCCTATCCCCCCGCGGCCCAGGCTGGACCGGAGGGACTCGGGTGTAACCGCCGCTGTGTGGGGGAAGGAAAAATACCTGACGAACCCACGGGGCGTCCCTATCCCTCCGCGGCCCAGGCTGGACCGGAGGGACTCGGGTGTAACCGCCGCCGCCTGGGGGAAGGAAAAATACCTGACGAACCCACGGGGCGTCCCTATCCCCCCGCGGCCCAGGCTGGACCGGAGGGACTCGGGTGTAACCGCCGCTGTGTGGGGGGAGGAAGAATACGTGACGAACCCACGGGGCGTCCCTATCCCTCCGCGGCCCAGGCTGGACCGGAGGGACTCGGGTGTAACCGCCGCTGTGTGGGGGGAGGAAGAATACCTGACGAACCCACGGGGCGTCCCTATCCCTCCGCGGCCCAGGCTGGACCGGAGGGACTCGGGTGTAACCGCCGCTGTGTGGGGGAAGGAAAAATACCTGACGAACCCACGGGGCGTCCCTATCCCCCCGCGGCCCAGGCTGGACCGGAGGGACTCGGGTGTAACCGCCGCTGTGTGGGGGGAGGAAGAATACGTGACGAACCCACGGGGCGTCCCTATCCCTCCGCGGCCCAGGCTGGACCGGAGGGACTCGGGTGTAACCGCCGCTGTGTGGGGGGAGGAAGAATACCTGACGAACCCACGGGGCGTCCCTATCCCTCCGCGGCCCAGGCTGGACCGGAGGGACTCGGGTGTAACCGCCGCTGTGTGGGGGAAGGAAAAATACCTGACGAACCCACGGGGCGTCCCTATCCCCCCGCGGCCCAGGCTGGACCGGAGGGACTCGGGTGTAACCGCCGCTGTGTGGGGGAAGGAAAAATACCTGACGAACCCACGGGGCGTCCCTATCCCCCCGCGGCCCAGGCTGGACCGGAGGGACTCGGGTGTAACCGCCGCTGTGTGGGGGAAGGAGCGTGGCTGTGAGGCCTGATGTCACGGTTGCCCCGCATTGCATTGTAGGGCAGGACCGGTAGCCCCCCGTGACATCAGGCCCCTGGCCGAAGGCCATAGTGGTTGTGCCCCAGGCCCGGACGGGCGTGGGATAGGACGATATCCCCACCCCATGATGTACCTGTGCAGAACACAAGGTGCAGTGGGTTGGGGTAGGGGAGCGCACACGAGCCCTGGAGAGGGCTGGGTCACAGGGGGACCCGGGTTACTCCCGCTTACCGCCACCCCCCGGTGGAGCCCGCCCTGTGCCATCGTGGCTCTCCCACGGTGGCCGGCGAGGGGTGGGGCGCGCGATCCCGTGCCCTGGCCGCCGCGGCTGGACCAGGGCACCCCCCAGATTGCGTGTTAGCCCGGGGGGGACCCCCCCCGGTTTCACCCCCACACCACGGTGAGGTCACGCGCCCCTGGGCAGCAGTGGGGGTACACACACACACACACACACACACACACACACACACACACACACACACACACACACACACACACACACACATACACACACACACACACACACACACACACACACACACACACACACACACACACACACACACACACACACACACGATTGAAGCAAGATGAACATGCAGACAAACAGAGCACGGCACTGGTCGCTAACGAATCTCGTTAGGCCGTAAGAAAGTAGAAGAAGGTGTGGAAGAGCATGCGGCTAGGCGCCTTTCTGTAGTACAGCAGGTACACAGTCAGCAGGCGCCAACGGGTGGGGCGGTCCACTTGTCGTGTCCACCCCTGCAAGTAGGAATACAAGGCCATGCCAAGGCCTGTGCCCCAGGATGTCCCTCACCCCGCCCTGCCCCGGCACACACGCACGCACGCACGCACGCACGCACGCACGCACGCACGCACGCACGCACGCACGCACGCACACACACACACACACACACACACAATTGTCAACAAACAGACGAGCACAATGCCAAGTCCCGATGTCAATTCCTCGTCAGCTGGTCATCAAACAAGACAAAGCATGTTCAACGCCAGTAGGCGCCTTTCTGCAGTACAGGGCGAGAGGAGGAGGCACATCCTGCACCCGTTCATGAAGGTCTCCAGCCCTCGGCAGCCGCGCAGAGCGCTAAGCCAAGGGCCTGCAAAGGACAGACGTAGATGTTATGCTGGTTCAGTACTGGGCTGTGGGAATGTTTTGGAGCCCTCACCTCCATGTCCCTGCACTACTTTCACCGCCCTCCGAGGCTTGTGGAATTGTCAGTTCAACGGGGGGAAGAAAGAGAGAAAGAAAGAAGCCAGAAATGCACCATCATTGGTGCACTACACACACACACATTGGACTCCCAGGGCTTTTTACACTGACAGCTGTTGTCCCCGCACTCCTAGATCAGGGTGTAGACGGACACACACACACACACACACACACACACACACACACACACACACACACACACACAGTATAAGCAGCGGGCATTGCCAGTAACCCCAACTGACAAATCTGGTTGCAGGGGACAACCTTGTGCCAGGGCTGTCCTTAACGCAAAAAAAAAAAAATCCCGTCCAGAACCAGGTAATTTCAAAAGAGCCCGCGGGCACTCCATGTGCTCAACCATGGTTGTGGCAGTTGGCGGTTGGCGGTTGGCGGCAGTTGGCGGTTGGCAGTTGGCAACTGGCGGTTGGTGGCGGTTGGTGGTGGTTGGCGGCGGTTGGTGGCTGGCGGTTGGTGGTTGGAGGCAGTTGGCAGTGGTTGGCAGTTGGCGGTTGGTCGCCGCTGGCGGTTGGCGGCGGTTGGTGGCTGGCGGTTGGTGGCGGTTGGTGGTTGGCGGTTGGTGGCGGTTGGCAGTTGATGGGAGTTGGCGGTTGGCGGCTGGTGGTCCCTTGGGGCTGTCCTTAAGGGCTGTCCTTAGCAAAAAAAAAAAAAAAATCTCGTTCCTTAAGGACGCCCCTGCCTTGTGGTTCAGAAAAATTGCAAAATGTCCCCTTTTGAAACTAGGTGAGCTTGGTCTTGGACCAAATCAGGTGGGTACCTGCATAATCATTGTGGATGTTGCCGTTGAGCATACCAGTGATCTGGCGGCAAGGGAATGCAAGAGGTAAACAGATACGAGGTAAACAGATACAATAGGTAAACACCACACTCAATGATGTGACCGGCAAAAAAGGAACAAAATTTGCAACACAAACTGGCATTGCTTCCCTCATCATCAGTGGAAGCACACTGATACCGCCACTGAGTCGGGCATGAAGCCATGGTGATACCCAGTATGCTGCCTCCAAATGCAGACTGTGTGAAGGGAAACAGAACATACACATTGAGGAGGATTTTCGATGCCAAAGCGGTATGAAAAACATCACCCATGCACATTGTATTCTGATTGGCAAAAAATCTTTTGCACAACAATAGGGATCATAGCATCACCTTTATGGTACCCAACACATACCGCACAGACTAGGAGATTGCAAAGAATTGAAATACAACGGCTTCATCTCCCCTCCCATTTCAGGACTGGGGCCCTTAACCCCCGGCAGCTACAACACCCCAACCATATTGGGACCAAACGGCGTGCTACCCCCCCCCCCCCCGCCCCGATCGGCCACTTGGCTAAAGGGAGGCCCAAGCAATTGAGCCACTGTTCCGAAACCCATCGGACAGTTTTCAGGGGCTCCATCGACCCTCCCCTCGTCCAGCGATTGAAAGTCGGACTTCCCATGGACATGGGCCTAGGCAACCATGATTCAATGCAACAGTCTGAAAGCGATTGGGGTGCTATGCGCACTGCTGATCATGGTGTGCAGCCTGTCGATGTAGAAATAGCTCAAATGAGAACACAACAGGCTACAAATACAACTGAGATGAGTGGTCCAGCTAACACTCATCCAGCCTGTTACCAAAACATCCTTGATACTGGCGGCTAATGCCAGCACTTCCTCGGCCGTACCTCATCTTAAGGCCCTATATTCTCTAGTCATGCGTGTGTGTGCGTGTGTGTTTGGGGGGAGGTTGTAAAATCCTCAAGAAAATAACCCACAAAAAGATCCAGCAAATCCTAAGTATCCAGTGATTTGGTGGAATGCTGGTCACACGAGCAGCTGCAGTGGCTTGCAGAGGATCCTGTATCATTCATAATGTCCAATCCCAACCCGTCTCAAAGCAGACGTGTCTCCTGTGGTCGCAACAAGAGAGAAATGGCAGCGCAGACATGGGCATAGGTATGGGCTGGAGCACTAGCTGTCAACAGGGACGGCCCAAACGGAGGCGATGCAGATGCGGATGGGCAACTGCAGGGCATGGTTCTGAGCAAGGGCACAGGCACAGAGACACGGATACGCAGATGAAGGTGTGCACGGGGAGGACATAGGCCCTGGACACAGACCTGACAAACGCATTTTTCGTCAGCTGCTGCGCAGTCTTACCCTCCGGAGTTAGGGCGTCCAGCAAAACGCCCTTCGCCTTCAACAGCTTCACCACATCCGCCGCCTCGGGCGCCACCGACCGCATGCAAAGCACATGCAGCGGCGTAAGGCCCTCGTCATTCTTGATGTTGGGGTTGATGCCCTTTGTCTTGAGCAGCTGCTTGACAAACTGTACAACAGAGACACATCAGCAGCTGCGTGCACTCAGGATCAGCCTGTGCGGTTTGAGAGTCACCGGACAAACGGAACCCTTGCAATACGTGTGTTGGCACGTGAAATCGAAGCCCCTTTGCTTGACATCGTCGGCTGCTTGTGCTTGGTCAAAGAGGATAGCCCCAGGAGCTGGTCTAAACGCGTCCTGCGCCCTCTTTTATCTGTTTGAAAAGCCCCACTGGAAACGGCAGCTCTGCCCCCAAATGGCGACCACCTCCGGAATAGGCACTGGTCCCATCAACAACAACTGGCTCTTACTTTTTGGTCGCGGGGCAGTGGCAGCCCATGAGAGAGACTGCACTAGGGCTCCGGCACTCTCAAAGTGCAGCTGCTCCCACCAAAAAATCAACGGCAGCCACCCCGTCCCTACGCACAGGGGCTCTGTGACACGCACGGAAATCGGCGGAGGGCCATTGTACCCTCGATGCCTTCGTGACATGTATTGGGGTGAATGACCGTCGTGTGTGCCTCGGGATGCACCCGCCCTCAGAGGCGTTCTTGACTGGCCGGGACTCTGTTGAGGGGCAGGCGTACCGGTGGTCGGCAGTTTGCAGCGATCCCCGTCTGGATAATGCAGAAGGTGATGGCAATCGGCAGAACTGATGGCAATCGGCAGAGCCTGCCTGTCTCTCTCTTGTGTTGTCTGCTGAGTCTGAGCGGGTTCTGACCGGTCACTCAGACGTAGCAGACAAACGTCATTTGTTTGCACCGCTCGTACCCACTTGTTCGGTTTAAGGGTGGCAGAATTGCGGTTAACCGACGGCAGTGTACAGGCGGTCAAACGAGGGTGGCGGATGGTCAAATGAAGTCAGTTGGCTGTCACTTGACAGTCACCGGGGGGCTGGTGGTCTGTGGAGGTCCCGGTGCATCGGCAGTGGTCTATCTTTTGCATTTACCAACGATGACACTATTATTTCTCTTAGTCTTGACTGTTCCCGGTCCCCTTTCCATTTCGACTCTGAGCAATTCTGTTGGGGGTGGTGGCGGTGGTGCTGGTGGTTGCGTGCAGTGCTGGTGTTGCTGGCGGTGGTGAATTGCGGTGGTGATGGAGATGGCGATGGCACGCGGTGGAGGCGGTGGCGGCGCGCAGCAGCGGAGGTGGTGGCAATGGTGCACGGCGGCGGTGGCGATGGTGGTGGTGGTGGTGGTGGTGGTGGTGGTGGTGATGGCCAGCCACGGCATGGACGCACACGCTGAACAGGATCAGGCGTGCGTGTATTTGTACACCCTTGGGCGAGGGGGGTCCCACCCCCCGAGCCAAGGGGTGTGGCGCGTGAGCGGGTGGGTCTTCGCTCCTCCGCTCGTGCGTTGGGAGGGGCCCCGTGGGACTGGCCTAGGCCGAGCAGGCCTCTCTCGGCGGACGACCGGTGCAAACCGCCGACCACAACCCGTTTTGACCAATGCCCTCACTACTGAATAGGCCCCGCCACACCACTGACTAATCCGCGCTTGCCCTGTGGGAATGTCGGCTGAGCTTGCCAAGGAGAATATTGCAGCGACCTGCAGGGAGAGATCCGTGTCATGTAGTCACATATCCATTCTAGTGGCCGCAGTGCTCGACAATCACCGCCTCTACCTCCGTGTAAAGTCCGTGTGGGATGGTATTTGGGGCTAGGGGGCCCATGTTGGCAGATGGAGTCACCAGGGGCTCGCATCACATCGGGGTATTGGGGTCCTTTTCGGGGCTTGGAGTGTTCTCTTGTGCAATGGCAGCACCGGAATTGATGCTTGCTATCATATTTGGCGATTTGCAGACATACAGCACCCCCCACATTCGGGCAGTCCTCCCTTGTCTCCACCCGCAGCTGCCCCGAGTCCGTGATCCGGCCTCCCACAGTCATGAAACCTTCCAGAGCTGGGCAGTGTGAGACCGTCAATCAACGAAAGCGCTGAAACCCATCCGTGAGCGCATCGGTGACGGCCTAGTGGCGTTGGCAAAAGAAAGACTCGTAAAGAATAGCCTCTGGTTGGAGCCTGACAATGGGGAGTGGGTGAGGATTTGTGAGGCTGCTGGGCTTAACAACGTCCCCTCCATCCGCGACCCCATGTCGCGTGATGAAGATCAAGCAGATGATGAAACTGAGGGTGACAACAGCAGCAAGCAGCAAACGCTCGCTCGCGGGGGGTGGGGTCGGTGGCTGCCAGCCTTTGATGCTGGCATTCAGGCCGGTCCGTACCAGCCACGTCCGGAGGCGGGTGACTGTGGAAAACTTGACTACCGCAAGAGGCCATAACCCAACGCAACGCAACCCCAACACACTGCGGCAACCCCGGTGCCGGTGCCGGTGCAGTGCAACATGTGGCCTCAGGCAGCGCACCATGTCGTACGACGGCCACTGCACTGGCGGGAATGACGGGTGACACCTGGGGCAGGGCGCGCTGGCCCTGGAATACCTTACCTTCTCCCCTCAAGCAAAGCCTTGACCCAGCAAGCGTACAGCCATGCCACACCTGCAGGGGCGGGGTGCGTCGGCTACAGCACAGGTGCAGCAGTGTGTTGCCGTCCTCCCGCTGCTGTTGGTTTGGGTCGCAGCCCTTGGACAGCAGCAGCAGCACCAGCGAATACTTCAGATACTGCAGAGCGAAGAAGCTGGGCTCCAAGGCTTCGGCAGCTGAGAATGGGTGGGTCACGCGTGACAAGGGCCACAACGAAGGGTCAAATGCACACAACTTCATCATTGTTTGGGGGCGCCCTTGCACTGTGCGCGCACTGCGCGCTACTTTTTATACAAGGTTCCCCCTGAAGAGTCCCCAAGCACACCCCTTCCAAAGGCCCTTATATCACCCCTGCCTCAGGAGCATGTCCCACTGTAGACCCTGGGAGACCTCCTTCAGTGGGGGCGGGAGGTGGTCCATCTTCCACGAATGGGGGTGGGAGGATGGACCCGGGGGTGCTGGGTATGGCCGTCTAGCATAGCCCCGCTACCGACCGTCTTGGGATGAAGGCATGGTAGGTCTTGGCTAGCATGAAGGATCCTTGGCGTTGATCAAGCCCGTGAGGTCACCTTCGATTATAGTACTTGTAGTACTTAGACGTGATACAACACTAGGAGAGGATGCTGGATTGTCCCTCGACCTTGATCATGATCCTCAGGTCCGCAGCCGTGCATGCTCGGGGTCCCCATGATGGGGAGAAAACAACATGGATACATCACCTTTGCCTTCTCGAGGTCCCATGGCGGGGAGAAATCAACCTAGGAAAGAGTGGATGTGGTGGAAATGAGCAAAAAAGTGTCAAAAAAGGTGGAAATGGGTGAAACTACGTGAAAATCCAAAAATACCATATCCCCAATGTGGAAGAAGTATCAAAACCTATTCTCAAACAACGATGATGCCCCCCCTAGTATCACAAAGTATGGGTCTCTAGTACGGCCTCATGCCCAAATAGTTGCACTGCGCTTGCACTGCGCGTGCACTGCGCTAAGTGCGCCCCCTTTTGCTCCAGGGCTGTGCTGTGACGTCGATGTAACGTCTCCTCCAGTTGATGCGTCTAACCCTCCCGATGGTGGTCTCCTGAGCTCGACAGGGTTGATGAGGGGAAAGCGGATCACGGAGAGTTTGTGGAAGTTGCTGAAGGCCAACCAGGCGTTCAACACCTTTGAGTGGCTAATATAAGCCCCGCCACCCCCGGCACAACGACCAACAACGTTTGGCCGTGCGACCCCTGGGCCGTCGTTAGACAATGCGAAGGGGCAAAAAAGCGCCGGCTGACTGGGAGGTGGTCGTTGGACAAGCGGGAGGAAGGGAACACGCTATTCTTGGAATGGCTGATGCAGTCAGAGTTAGAGGCAGTCCCCACGTTCCGTCCAGCAGAGGCTATGACTCACATTCGGATCATGGCTCAAACTACGAGATGCAAGACAGAATTTGTGCCAAGTCCTCTTGTCTCGTTGCCTGGCCGATTGGGATCCGCCGCCCCATGCGCGCGCCGGTCGCGTGCAGCGCCTCCTCTGCGGACACAACCCCAGGGGAACGGTCTGCACTGTGGACCACGCAGGAGGTGTCCTGACGGAAGCTGACCTTCAAAGACCGCCCATTTTGCCGCCTTCCACACAACATAAAATGAATGGAATTGGCAGAAGATGAGGCAGTGCTGGAGCACCAGGAATTGCCTCCACTCAACCCCCACGTGCGTGTACTGTGCATACCTCCTGCCCCACCCCAGGGAAGACGGTCCCCAGCCACCCCCTTGGGGACGGTTGCCAAGTGACGGTCCCCCACCCCCCCTGGGGGAACCGCACTACCACCGTACACACACATTTTCAGGGACAGAAATTGAACTGCAAAATGAAAGAATACAGTGGCAGGACTGTCTTGCCTTCATGCTCATAAGAGATGCGGCGAT